>JAYKKM010000216.1:1125000-1165000 GCA_035772405.1 Chrysogorgia sp. JL179-B06
ATAGAAAGACAAAGACGGAAATAGAAACAGAAAGACGAAATAGAAAGACGGAAATAGAAAGACGGAAAGAGAAAGACGGAAATAGAAAGACGGAAATAGAAAGACGGAAATAGAAAGACGGAAAGAGAAAGACGGAAATAGAAAGACGGAAATAGAAAAACGGAAATAGAAAGACGGAAGTAGAAAGAGAAAGACGGAAATAGAAAGAGAAAGACGGAAATAGAAAGAGAAAGACGGCAATAGAAAGACGGAAATAGAAACAGAAAGACGAAATAGAAAGACGGAAATAGAAAGACGGAAAGAGAAAGACGGAAATAGAAAGACGGAAATAGAAAGACGGAAATAGAAAGACGGAAAGAGAAAGACGGAAAGAGAAAGACGGAAAGAGAAAGACGGAAAGAGAAAGACGGAAAGAGAAAGACGGAAATAGAAAGACGGAAAGAGAAAGACGGAAATAGAAAGACGGAAAGAGAAAGACGGAAAGAGAAAGACGGAAATAGAAAGACGGAAATAGAAAGACGGAAAGAGAAAGACGGAAATAGAAAGACGGAAATAGAAAAACGGAAATAGAAAGACGGAAGTAGAAAGAGAAAGACGGAAATAGAAAGACAAAGACGGAAATAGAAAGACAAAGACGGCAATAGAAAGACAGAAATAGAAACAGAAAGACGAAATAGAAAGACGGAAATAGAAAGACGGAAAGAGAAAGACGGAAATAGAAAGACGGAAATAGAAAGACGGAAATATAAAGACGGAAAGAGAAAGACGGAAAGAGAAAGACGGAAAGAGAAAGACGGAAATAGAAAGACGGAAAGAGAAAGAGAATTAAGACGGAAAGAGAAAGACGGAAAGAGACGGAAAGAGAAAGACGGAAAGAGAAAGACGGAAAGAGAAAGACGGAAAGAGAAAGACGGAAAGAGAGACGGAAATAGAAAGACGGAAATAGAAAGACGGAAATAGAAAGACGGAAATAGAAAGACGGAAATAGAAAGACGGAAATAGAAAGACGGAAAGAGAAAGACGGAAATAGAAAGACGGAAATAGAAAGACGGAAATAGAAAGACGGAAATAGAAAATGGGAATAGAAAGACGGAAATAGAAAGACGGAAAGAGAAAGACGGAAATAGAAAGACGGAAATAGAAAGACGGAAAAAGAAAGACGGAAATAGAAAGACGGAAATAGAAAGACGGAAATAGAAAGACGGAAATAGAAAAAATGGGAATAGAAAGACGGAAATAGAAAGACGGAAAGAGAAAGACGGAAATAGAAAGACGGAAATAGAAAAACGGAAATAGAAAGACGGAAGTAGAAAGAGAAAGACGGAAATAGAAAGAGAAAGACGGCAATAGAAAGACGGAAATAGAAACAGAAAGACGAAATAGAAAGGAAAGACGGAAAGCGGGTGTTAGGGTTACAATGAAGTTGAAGGGGTAGGGTTAGGATTTTTAGGGTTATTTTGTCGCAATTGCGTTTATATGTTTACAGTGTGTATATAGTGATGAAATTTAGGTATGAATTGCGCAACTTTGGATGACGGAAATGTTACCTTCTCTGGTTTCCTTCCTTTCTGTGCAGTATATTCTCCTAAATAGAATTTACAATAAATATAAATTGTACAAGTACTACCCCTAACCCTCGCCTTAACTGTCTTCCTAATCCTATAAATATCCCTACAAATTGTCGAAACTGACTTCCTAAATTTATAGTAAGTAGAATAGAACATAGTTGCAAGTTATGATGAAAAAGTGAGATAAATGCAATTACTTTATAAATAGTATTTGGGTAAAGAAGCGACGCAAAATGTTGAACTTATTCAGAACTGTTGCATCACTTGATTGTCAGCAGGGCACTTTTCAATAGCGGAAGTGATATATATATATATATATATACTAGCACATCGTCTCAATTTCCGTAAATTTATGGTCTTAAAATCTTAAATAACGAAATCACCTTTGTGGTTCACCGCAGTTCACTAAACATTGTGTTGTAGTTGACTTTAGATCTATTATTCGTAATAGACATCATTTGTTTATTTGCTACAGAAGAGCACAAGGAAGCACTTTGGTCTAAATTCCAGCTCGTTGTTCCTCCCAGATGGCGCTTACTTGACGTGTTTTAATTTGTCATTGTGCGATATTTTCCACTGTTCTTTGATCACTGAATTCCGATTTCTAGCACGCTTGGCGAGCTGGCCAAAGACGAGGTTTTTTACAATGCCTGAACGAGATCAACATGGAAGACTTATGGGATTTTTAGAGATCGAAGAGTATGCTGATGCCTGGCGAAGACGATTTGTATTGCTCGATGACGATGAGTCAACGTTGAAATTCTTTAAAGGCAAAGACACAATTCAGGTATACATTATGTGTAGATTCATCAAAGTTTAGTTGCTAGAGAAGACAACTTAAAAGTGATCCAGTTATCACTATTACTATTAGTTATCTTATGAAATAACTTAGCCTGATCAGTATGTTGTTTTGCTATTTCCTTGACAACGAAATATCCTATGGCTATGAATGTTTTCCCATAAACTACTATTACTGTATGACTAAATAATATACAAGTTATAGAGAAGAGTTCAGGGGCTGGGCTATTTGACTATATAATTATTATATAATTACATATTAATATGTACTATTTGACTATATAATTATTTCAAAAACGGCACTTTTCATAAAGGTTGGGGGGGTTGCCTATGGAAGAGTTTGTATGAGATTTTCACTGCTCCTAGACAACCTAGGGCTCTTACTTTGTGTAGCGGACACAGAATATTACATCATTGAAATATTCAGTTTAAAAGTAGGGTTAGTATTCCTTTATTTCAGGATTAGGACTATAGAGTTTTTATTTGGGTTATGGGTAGGGTTTTTGTTCTTGTAAAGCTTCTGAATCCCGAGAAAATAACCTTGATATGTCTATCATAGCCGTACGCAGGATTATTTTGGCACGGGGGCAGTAAGAGTTTGTGTTCGCCGGGGACCTGAATTGATCTGTAAGATCTGGTAATATTTAGACTTTTTTAAAGATAAGCAAGCCCATTGTTAATGAAATAGACAGAATTAACGCCATGTGTCTGGTATGTTCTCTACTCCTATTACTTATCTAGTAAAGAGTACGTCTTGTAAGTTTAATATCAAAACAACCATGTAGACGCGGTTATTTATACGCACGGTCGCCGGTTCGCTCTTGACGGAATCAAAATGGCTGCATGGTCAGCATATTACCGTAAGCATAAGTTGAAACCAAAATATGCATTTAAATTTGAAATTTTCAAAACGAATTATTTATGTTTACGTCGCATTTCAGCACTCAAATTAAATAATTGTCTGAATACCTATAATAAATTGATAATCAACCTTATAAAAAACATATCTTGTATTTTTCTGGGGGGATAGTTGCCTCTGCTGCCCCCCCCCCCCCCCCCCCCCCCCCCCCCCCCCCCCCCCCCCCCCCCCCCCCCCCCCCCCCCCCCCCCCCCCCCCCACCCCCCCCCCCCCCCCCCCCCTATGTACGGCCCTGATGTCTATGACGTAGTCTGTGTCCATTGTGTGTCCGGCACATGAAGGAGTCATGCCCAACCTAGGTGTGCATCAACTCTCATGTCTGTAATTCAAATGCTAACAATAATACATGAGAATACAACTCTCTCATCCTCATTTAAACCGGATTACCCCCAAGTGAAAATTGAATCGTAACTTTCGGAATGCTAGTATGACACTCAAATCATTGTCTTAGTACATACATGTTAACTCTGCGTTTATGCAGCAAACTATAGACCGATTGCAAATATGGCGACGATTTCATGAAAATGAGGCTTTTCTGTGGTTACCATTGCTAGAACCCAAATCATGTTGACTGATTGGCTGTTGTTTTTGGTCCAACAATTGTGATCCAATCAACTAACATGATTTGGGGCCTAGCAACGGTAACTATCAACAAGTCTCATTTTCGTGACATCACCGCCATATTTGCAATTGGTCTATAGCTGCAACTTCTCAACTCAAAAACATATTACTTTGTTTTGAGAAATCATTAGCTACAGTATAGGATAAATGAACATTGTTATAGGGGCACAATTTGCATTTTCAAGATTGCTGGTTAAAACAGTATTAAGCTATACCTTTTCTGGATTACTTACAGATATGATCCTGTTTGAAACCACACCTATAGGGACTTTGAATCTATGTAGTTAAAAGTACTATCTAAATGATGTATTATTTCATGTTAGGATTCTATAAAAGATGAACCAATTCATACCATAGATTTGGCGTACATCACAAAGGTATGTTAAAATAACTTTCTTCTGTACATTCTTTTGATACTTAACATTCCCGCTATGTGTTCAATTATGGCACTCAATCACTTAACTAGTTCTGGTGTATGCAGCTCGAAGGGGATGGATTTGACCGCAAAGAGCCTCGACATACAAGCACGATCCACAAGAACCCCAACTTGCACCAACGGAACCTCCTCCATCCTCAAAGGGCTGCAAGTCACCTGTCTAATGCGGGGAAATATCTGACACTTGATCTATGTATAGCACTGCTAAATAAATGTAATAATCAGCAGTATAATAACTGGCATGAAAAACAAACAATATAAAAAACCACAAAATTCATACCAAATGTACTTACCTAAGATTAGCAGTCAATTAGTTACCAGACACCAAATACAGTACATGACAACCACTCATGACAGTGGGAGGACAGACCATTTAAAGACTGCAAACAGCCAGATCATCAAGGAACCCAGCTAACACTGATAGGGAAAAGAACACATGGGAGAGGTGGTAGACCTTCGAAACGACTAGAAAATAACCACCAGGAATCTTCTTCATTCCTTGTTCATTCTCTCCATACCAAAATAGCCCTCGATCTAGCTGCTACAGACTATGGTACCAGGTTACTAAGTTTCATTGATTTTAAATTGATATAATTTTCAGTCACTTATATTGATTTAATTTTAGGTTGCTATAACAACAACCAAACCAAAAGTGGACTATTGTTTTGGTAAATATAGTTAGTAATTATTTTGGAGCACAATGTATATTTTAGATGCGGGATTTATAATTATATTGTGAAAACATATTAAATGGTAAAGGAAAATTTTGCAAGTTCTAGTATACTCTTGAAACACAAAGTTGCAAAAATGTAATTACTAGGGCCTTTAGTTAGGAATTGAACCTGTGTCACAAACTAATTATTTAAATGTTTCTTGTAATACTTACAGTAGAAGGACCTTAATTAGCTAATTTAACCCAATATAATATTTTGACCAGTCTTGTTTTACCTGCATCAGTCGATCACTTAAAGTTTACTTTATAGAGATACACACAGCATCACAAAAATGGTATTTAAAATCGAACACAGATTCTGAAATTGGAGAATGGTTTAAAGCACTACACAAGGCAGCAGTAAGTAAAAATGCTATCTTGAATAATGATAATCTGTCAAGATCTAAACATTTAAAAGCCTAAAGGTGTTGATCATTCCTGGGATATAAAGCTGGGTTAAGATTCAAACTGGATAATTCAAGATTCTGGATCATTAAGATCCCAACTGGATTAATTTTTATCCTCACAGGTGTATTGAAATGATCTTGTCAATTTCTATTTGGATCATGTTTACAACCTTCAGGATCCTAACAGGATTCTTTTGACCCTAAAGGATCTAACAGCATCTTAACAATTTGTCAACAATGTCATGCTTTTCTTATGTTAAGGTGAACCCTAAACGTGATGGTGACAACAAAGCCAGTCACAATATTGGAAAAAATAGTGGCAGTATTAAATCAACTGGAAGTGCAGAGTTTGAGGACCTTGATTCAGATCATGTCTATGAAACTAAAATAGTTGGTGGACTGCCACTCAGATCAGTAAAGGTGAGAGAATTGTTTTATTGGAAGCCAGAATAAATTACTTACTTTCATGATTTTTCACATAACTTTTCTTCATTATGTGGTTTATTATTTAGGCAGGTGCAGGAGACAATTCTAGTTTATCATTAAGCCGAAGTAACTCATCTTCAGAAACAATGAAACCAGTGAAAGATGGTTATTGCATTAAGCAAGGTGCAGTGGTAAGTAAAGTCTCTCTTTCTCAGCCTTTCTAGCAATCCTACTTTTGTTTTTATCTTGATACTTCCAGGATAATGTAGTATTTTCTCCTGACTGCATGAGATAATAAAAGCATATGTCATTTCAAATTATTCACAAAAAAGTTCCTACTTTGTAAGTCGATCACTTCTTTGTACATTTCCAATTTTTTATTCCTACTTTTTGAAATCAACCATGTATTATTAATAATGATAAATCAAAGTACAATTTGGTTTAGCTTCAACTGTTTATCATACAACTAAAGATATCGTGTTTATTATTATTTTTGTCTAGATGAAAAGCTGGAAACGGCGATACTTCAAGCTTGATCTTTTTAAATTTTGTTATTATGAGAAAGAAACCGTAAGTGCACCTACGTAAGACTAGTACAATGACATACATTACTGTACAATGCTGTGAGACGATTAGTTGATTTTAAAGTTCATTTTTAAGTGATTTTAATGGCAAATTTTCCCTACATGCCATTATTCAACACCCTCTATATCTTCCGTTATCCTTCACTTGATTAATATCTGTATTGAATTGATTATTCTCCCTGACTTAAGGACAAAGATCCAATTCGTTCGTTGTCTGCAACTGAACTTAGAGGAGTTAAACCATACACTGGGTATGAACCACAATATTCTATCAGTTTTGTTTATGGTTTTTGTGATTTTTTAAGAGATTTTCCTAACTCGTTTTTAGGTACGCTCTTGGTAATAAACAACATGTGTTTGAAGTTGAAACACTTCAAAGAACATATTATATCCAGGTAAAATTTTCAGCACCTGTTTACATATGACTTGCCAAACATTGACCACCTCTTCCTCACAACTTGTATTACCCTACCTCTCCAGTTTTATATACATATTTAGTAAAAATTTACAAATCCTCAATTCCATCTTGTTGGAAATACTTGATGTAAGAAGACTCTTATACAAAATCCTTTCTTATGTATAAAATACTCAACAACCGTGGAGCATCTCTGAAAATTTGGCTTCCTGTGAAAGACTATATTCCCTCAGGTTAGGGAGGGTTCATAATTCACATTCGAAAATGTGCATGGGGTCATTAAAAAATTTGTTGACAAAAAATGTTTTTATAATATCAGTTTATACTATGATGTCACTCATTGCAGAATGAATCTGCAAACTATAAGTTATTTATACTGTTGTCTATTCAAAAACTATCCTCTCATGTTTTGTCGCAAAACATTTTGAGCATGTTGTGAAAATGCCACTGTCTCTTTCAGACATTAAACATAAAACTTGTCGCATTCCAGTTGTCGTTCAGTTACTCTCATCACTCTCAGTAACGCTCGTACCGTCACTCTCGAGATAAAATACTGAGATGCAAAATATACTTGCATCAGAGGAGGTTGAGTTCAAGTTGGGAAGGGGGGTCATTATAACTTTCCCTTGTTTGCAGGATGTCACATGAAGGGGGGATCTCTGAAAAATACAAGGGAAAATGTTTTAAATTACCATAGCCACCCACTAAATAAATTATGAATGCTCCCTTAGCCACTCAGATGGCTTCCCATGGAAAGTGATCACCAAAAACATTTCTGCCAGCAGTTACCCTATTGCATCATAGTTCCCTGTGCAGGCTAGTAGCATACACTAGCTACATGTTTCATATATTTTTATAATTGTATTAATTGTTTTGTGCCACTCATTCAAATCAACATTTGTTATTGAGACTATAGTGTGATTAAATAAAAGTTTTTCCTACCTACATGTATATCTACTTGCATGCACCTAGCAACTAGCATTTACTTTACATGAAAAAACCATCTCGATTGGCCCTCCAGGCAGTTTCAACCAATCCGGTTAAAGCATACCCAAAAGAGTGATCACAATAACTTTGCAGTTTCATGTGTAGACGTAATCCATTAGCCCAGTTCAAGTTTTAAAAATGAGAATGCTCATACTAAAGTGGTATTTACCATAACATTAGGCTGACACTGAAACGGACATGCAAGATTGGATCAAAGCATTTAAACATGTAATAAGATCAATCAAAGGAAAGTCAACGCTGCAGGTAAGAAGTTAGAGTAGTAAACTTGACGCATTCTTTTACTCAAGTGAATAGGAACCGTGTCCCATGAGGCTGCGCCCCCCAATATTTTTCTTTACCATGGGTTGAGATTAATGTATTTCTTATATACTCACTGTATAATAATATATCATTGAGTATTTGTGTTTAGTTAGTATAGGAAATAACACGGTTTCGAGAAGAATTAATGAAAAATCGCATGCGTGTTTGGCGAAATATTCATATTTCATACAAGTGAGATTTTTCATTAATTCTTTGAGAACAAGTGTTATTTCCTTTTTAAATACTTTTTCAATCAATATCGAAACTCAAAAATTCAGAATCATAGTTTGCGAAATTTTTCTACGAAGCGGGAAAACTGATGTTTCTAAATATTAAAATCCAACATCCCGGATGTGATTTTTTACTAGTGGTATTTAAAAAGATACCACATGTCACATGTGGTATTTTTTTAAATACCCCTAGTAAAGAATTTTAAGTACATGAGTAAAATGAATATGAACGAATGAGTAAAATTGGTTGAAATGGTATTAACTTGTTAAGTAAAAGTGAATGCCAATATTTGTGGCCTTGTTTGTGTGTTGGCACATAAAAGATTATAGTTGTTGGCACATAAAAGATTATAGTTGTCAAAAAAAAGGCGTGCGCATATGTCTGGGAGTAAGCCCATGTGTGTAACACTCAATTACTAGTCCCAGTGGTAGCACTACGTGGGTGTGGGCCCCGGTGCACGAGAAAAAAATTGGGCCCCCCTCCTACAAAGTGACAACGTATGTAGGGGGGGGGGGGTCCGGCGGGATTCTCCGCTGGAAAATATTTGAATTTAGGGTCTCTGAAATGGCATTTCCTGCATTTTAAGAGCACTTTTGAGCAAAATCTAAAGATCACAAATCACTTTTTTGTAGTGTATCCATTATTTTTAAGAAAATATTATTAATAATAGCATTAATAAAAAGAGGCAGTTTGTTGGATGGGCCCCGGTGCGGCGCACAGTTTGCACACCCGTAGTGCCGCCACTGACTAGTCCCACATAGCAATGAATCTCTCTCATGAGTCTACTAATTTAGCACCTCTAATAGAGGAGTGGATGGGGGCACTAGAAACGGGGAGAAAACACCTGGTGGGTTAGGATATTTGTTGTTTTGGGAACAATTACCGGTACTTCCGTGGTTGGTCTGCATGGTTGAAGACCAGTTTTTGACAACTATTATACCTCCATAAAAGAATATTTAAAATGGTGCCATTATGAAAGGTCTATAGTATTTTTTTATTACAATTATGCATTAAAATAAAGCACCTCATGAAAAAGCCTGAACATGATCCTTGTCTGACATTTAATAAAAGGTAATTTGCAACCAAAATGGTCAAAAATGCATTTCTAGGGCTAAACAACGTTTTCTGTCCTATGGCTGCCTCATACCCAGGCATCTCACAAAAGGGTTAGCTGCGGTTTTGATTTTCACTGACTGACCAATCAGCGAGAACGCAAGGGGCTGATGGGAAGGAGGCAAGCGCGCCCCTTCCCCAACTTTGAGACGCATGGGTACGAGGTAGTTCCTACGCCCTTGCTTTTACTGTAAGTTTCAACCGTATTTTGACTTGCCTGGGTCAAGTTTTTCCGTATTATGTAACGTGTAAGCCAACCAGTTTTGTCTTTTTCTTTAGGATCGATTTGCGTAAATAGGAAATAGTGAAAACAATTTTACCGAGTTACATGGCATTGATTTCATTGTTTTTTTTTGTAAAATACTTTAATTTCTTTACAAATGTAATAGTTATATAAACTAAAGCTGTTATCTATAATGGCGTATCAATAAAAAGTATTTCATCAAAATGTTATCGAACGGGATCGTTCAACAAGACTGGTCGTCACATTCGCGATGTTTTTGCTAAAATTTTGTAATATTCCTTTCCATTTCTAATAATTAAAAGTGACATATTTCTACAGGAATGTGAAACTCCTTTGATTTAAAAGGATTAAAATCATCCTTATATATCTTGTCCTAGAACCAATTACTTAAAGCCAGTGCCCAGTGCTGAAGATTCGTCCCCCTCAAAATGGCTGCAAGTCCACCTCATTATTTATGGTCGGGATTTGGCCCAAAGAGAAATAGATCCAACCAAATTAAGATTAGAAATTTAACCGTCCCAACGATTTATGGGTAAAGAAAATCTTTTACCCAACCCAAGAAGTAAAAAGTTAAATATTATTTAAAAATATCGCGTCGATACAAGTTTTAACAAACCCAAATAGATATACAGACAGATCCTACTGTAACTTTCAGATTATTATCTCCCTAATACAGAGCAGCAATGAGATTAATTCAATAATAAAAGCTAATGTGCAATGACTAAGGAGAACTGATGAGATTTCAATTTTAAATGATGTAGTCATGAAAATTTTGCTACCCAACCATTTTCTCTTCAGGCCCCCACCCCGGCCACAAATAATGACCTAATTAACAAATTTTTCTAATGAAATATAAAGTAAGCGAGCGAAAAGAACCTGGGAACGAGGTTGTACTTTACCTACTATAAAGAGATTCATCAGGAGACCTTGTAAGAAAGCTTGCGCGCAATCACTCAGGTTGACAACTTCGCTGTTTGAAGTCAACGAAGAGAGGCATCGAATGTATCGCATTAAAGCGTACCAATGGGATTTGGTGAATGAAATTAGACCTCCAGAAGCTCAACACATTCCATCATTTAGACAGTCAATCTACAGTTTAACAAATTATTTTAGCAACAGAAATTATTTTAGCTTTTTCACCAAAAGTTCCAAAAGTTCCTGGAAATCAACCTAGTGGAAAGTTTAAAAATCTAGTTTTTCTTACAATTTAAAAAGTAAAATTTCAAGTTCACGGTTAGCAAATATTATACCTATGCCTTTAGAAAGTTCTCAAAAAGCTAAATGAAGGACATTAAGCGGATAATACAATTTTCTAAGCCCATTTTGAGTTATTCGCTCAAGAGAAGTAGAAAATGCCACAAAATGCTGGTTTTTTAGCAGATTTAACCTTACGTAACTCAAAATGGGCTCGGCGAAAATGGCCCTGGATGTATGGTGGATTATTAAGCTTTTTAGCTGCTTTTATGGCGACGAATGCTGACATGAACAAAGAGCATTGAATATTTCTCAATTATTCAGGTCAACGAAGTAGACAAAGGCAACAAAACTACACAAAAATTATCTTATCTAAACACCCAGAAATTCTGGGTGTCATGTGACCAGCCGATCCCAGGGCCATTTTCGCCGACCTTCCACCGTGGAGGCAAAATGCCCTGGGAATGAGGTTGGATTTTCTGAACTTTCCACTAGGTTGATTTCTATCAAGGTACTGAGAAAGCTAAAACCATTTCTGTTGCAATTTGTTTGACGTAGCCTGCGCAATATGTTTGACGTTGAACCTTTATTTCAGGCAGATTGACTACACTAATTTGCCCCCTTGGCAGCCTCGTACCCAGGCGCTTGTTTTGCTTTGCGCGACTTGCGGGGGCTGAGCGCACGGGGGCTTTTGGGGAGGCTTTTGGATACGAGGCTGGACAGCTAGTAGAAACAGGAAAGAAAGGAAAGTTGAATAATGAAAGAGATTTATTATTTACAACTTAAATACCAATATAGAAAAGAAGGCAATGGAATTAAAATGAATTAACATTTTTTAGAATTTAAAATTTTTACACAGCTAATCTTGGGATGAAAGTTTCGTGGCACGAGGAAGTTTGCTTTCTCTAATGTTCCTGGAAATATTTCCGGTATTTTGTGCGGCATGTAGCGGAGAACGAGCGTTGGGTATCTCGCCATCAATATTCTTTGTTCTTGTTACATTTGTAGTCTAAATAGAAACATTAAATATGGTTTGACATAACATATATACTAGAAATACGAATCCGCAATAATCCCCTCGCTCGCCGTTTCTACCACTTCACCCCACCCTACCCCTAGAGTTTCTTTTCCCCATCCATGGTCCCCAGTGCCCAGACCGCGTCTGTCGATAACAAATCCCCAAAAGGCCGGTTCGTCGTACGTAGATTTTCAACGTTATCTCGGTCAATATTTACTCGATTTCAATTCTGAAAACAGTTTTGGAATTACCGAGTCTAAATACATAACATACGTGTCTGTTATATTACGAGAACGTGCATACCCTTCGTAAAAACGGTTTATGTACTTAGAATTAGTCGGCGATCAGGCACGATTCGTCGTATATCATTTTGAACGTTATCTCGGCCAATATTTACTCGATTTCAATTCTGAAAACAGTTTTGGAATACACAACATACGTGTCTATTATATTACGAGAACGTGCAGCCAAATGGTGCTCAACTAATCAACTATTAATCAACCCAGGCAAGACTAAGTTCCTAGTTGTTATTGGCACACCGCAGTTGCTAAAGAAACTTCCTGATACAATGACTCTCTCATTCTTAGGGAAAGAAATCATGCCTGAGGTCAATGCAAAATATTTAGGAGTTATCGTTAGACTCACATTTGACGTACAACGAACATATCAGTAAACGTATTTCCTCATGTACTTCGAAACTGTGTCAGATTAACAGAGTGAGGGACAGTTTTGACAAAGAAACGCTTGGCCTAATTATTTCATCTCTTGCCATCAGTAAGCTTTTTTACTGTTCTTCAATGTGGTCAAATACATCTGCCACAAATATTGACAAACTCCAAGCCATACAGAACTTTGCATGTAGGATAATCACTAATACAAGAAAGTATGATCTTCAATACACAACCAACTCACGCCATAGTCAATCGAGATATGGTCTGGAAACTCAGCTAACGTCTTTGTTCTATCTTTTTGTTCGTCTTTATGCAATTTTGTGCACGGTCACTGAACCTATTGTATTTTAGTATAATGAAGCAATCATCCAATAGAATCGTTTGGGTTTAATCGCTCAACCGTGTTGTTTAAATATTAATAAACCTAAAACAAAGGATGTGCACGGTGTAAGGTACGGTTCAACATCAAAACGTAGCTCATTATAGTCGCTTTGAAGTTTCCCGAGTTTCCAGACCATATCTCTATTGACGATGCTCACGCGTAACCAAGATAGTATACAGATTCCTCTTTACCGAACTGCTTCTGGACAACGACTTTTAATACTTTTGAATAGTTTTTAAAACTTTGGAATGGTTTAGAAGATAATATTAAAGGGAAATGGCAATAAAAATTAAGTTTATCTTATTTGAAAGAACTTTTAAAATGATATATGAAGACCTTTTACAGATTTTCCATATCGTTCTTGGTTCTGTAAATATTTCACTTCTTTTTAACAAAGAACATTGAACATTCCGCCATCTTGGATATGCATAACCATCTTGGATATGCGTGACGTCACAACCAGGGTAGAAATGTTTTTTATATCAGCAATTATCGAGTCATTATAGATGCTAAATCGCAGTTGTTTTGGGTGTTGTATACTTTTAAGTGAAGTAGCAATCTATTTGAACGCATTCCACTGATATTTGGGCAATTATTTACAACTTTTACAATGTTTACCCGTTTTGACGTCACTTAATTAGATCTAATTATAAAACAAGATGGCGGATTGCAGATATTTTTGTTCACAGATATTTCAAAAATTAAGGAAGTTACGGGGAAATTTTAAAAGGTCTTCATATATTATTTTAAATGTTCTTTCAAATGAGACAAAGAAAATTTTTATTGCCATTTCCCTTTAAACAGGCAACATCTCTCAGTCACTTCAAGAAGTTAATGAAAAACTAGTTGTTAGAATATTTTAAGCAGTTATACATTTGAATTTATAAATATTCATATTTACATTATAAATTTTAATCTGTAATGGGCATTGAAAAACCCAGTTGGGAATTGCTCAATAAAGTATGTATGTGTGTATGTATACCCTTCGTAAAAACGGTTTGTGTACTTAGAAATTAGTCGGCGATCAGGCACGATTCGTCGTATATTATTTTGAACGTTATCTCGAACAATATTTAACCGTTTTCAATTCTGAAAACAGATTTGGAAATAGCTAGTCTAAATACATAACATACGTGTCTATTATATTATGAGAACGTGCCGCTTCGCGTTGTCTTGCCCAAATATTGTCCGATTCAAACGGATCACCCAAGATGACTTTTTACTTCCTTATAATGAGATGACCTACCATTTTACATATATAGAAACTTTCGATGAGAAATGGATCGCTGCCGCGGGCAAAATAATATTTGGGCTCGCATTTTGAATTTGCCTAAGTAACCAGGCCTTATTCAAAATGGCAGCCAATATTGGGGTTAGAAAACTCGTTAGGCGGTGGGTTACCCTAGTTTCGCTCAGTCGCTTTGCGACCTCGCTTGCGAGGGGAATAGTTTAGAGTGCCCTAACCTCAAATTTTTTTATTGTCTCATTTGGAAGAACTTTTAAAATGATAAAGTAACTTCTTTTGAAGAGTTTCGTTTCTTCGCTTTCTTTTTGAGTATATCAGTTTGTTTGATATACACATGCATAATGACTTATTGGAGAAATATGTGTAGCTCTTTCATTCTCAAACGAAATCCTTTAAAATCGAGAAGTTTGTTGTTGTGGGAGAACACGCGCGCACGTTATTCACTTTAGTGTTTTCATTTCATGAACGCAAAGATATATAACATCTGATAACTCATTATGTATGTGTGACGTAAATTCCGGGCATTTGCATATCAAACAAACTGATATATCTCAAAAAGAAAGCGAAGAAACGAAAATCTTCAAAAGAAGTTACTTTATCATTCTAAAAGTTCTTCCAAATAAGACAATAAAAAAATTTGAGATTAGGTGCATTTTAATTATAATATAAAAGTTCTGAGAACCACATAGGAAATGATTATTGTAAACATACCACAGGGACATCGACGTCCTTCTGTCCTTGAAACTCGTTCTCCTTTCCAAGACTTAATGTTTTTCTTTCTGGTGTAGGATGAATGTCAGACTCAACATCAGACTCAACATCATCCACAAAAACATCATCCACAAAAACATCCTAAAATAAAAACACTACATATAACACTCTGTGCAAGACAAAGATCCCTAATTGCTCGAAACATTGGAAATAGGAAATATTTAAAAATAGAAAGCACCGAAACACTTATACATGCATTTATAACTAGCAGACTTGATTACTGTAATAGCCTGCTTTATGGCTTACCTGAATGCCAAGTCCATAAGCTACAGAGAGTTATGAATGCTTCTGCACGACTAGTTTTTTGCGCCACAAAATTCTGTCACATAACACCTTTACTGCATGAATTACATTGGCTACCTGTAGTGTGCGTGTGCGCATTGAATTTAAGTTGTTACTGATTACGTTCAAAATTGTACACGAATGGCTCCGGAATATTTATGTGATTTATTAAGTATAAGTAAACCATCTGTTTACAATCCACGCCGCAATAATGATGGATTAATTTGAGGTACTCCTTGTATAACTAAGAAGACACTTGGTGATCGTGCTTTTATGTTTGCAGCTCTTCAACTTTGGAATTCTCTTCCGACAAAAATAAGAGAACTAGATAACATTACAACTTTTAAAAGTAAGGTTCGTAAAATGAGAAGATGTTGCGATATTTCAGTCCTAGGAACACGATGATGACAAGAGCATGTGAGCAAGGTGAAATTACACCAGTTGCGTTTCAAAATAAACGTCAGCAGATTTCGCCATTTTGTATCCGTTTCCTGTCACATGGCCCAGATCCTGGATTAAAATCTAATCAACCATTAATTTTTTACTTTTATCATTTATACGGAGGGTCTATAATTATATCTTATACCATTTTCAATATACTTTTCTAATAACCGAAGAATCTCCTCGTCATTTGATTCTCCAGGCGATACAATGGACGAAATGTCTTCTTGTTCCTCATTATTGACAGCCTCGTTTTGGTTTTGGCATAACCCTCCCGCTGTAGTTCGTGAATACCACGTAATTTCATGTTGCGAGGTTCCAAATATATTTAACAATTATTGGTGAAGCATGATTATCAAGGCCGAGGTTTGTGTTATCTGCCGAAGCCGAAGGCTGATAAAACAAACCGAGACCTTGATTAATAATTGATTCATAATTGTTCTTTACATGTTTTATTCATTAAACTATGTGACAATACACAGACCGACTTACA
Source organism: Chrysogorgia sp. JL179-B06 (assembly GCA_035772405.1). Lineage (NCBI taxonomy): Eukaryota > Metazoa > Cnidaria > Anthozoa > Scleralcyonacea > Chrysogorgiidae > Chrysogorgia > Chrysogorgia sp. JL179-B06. The sequence continues at coordinate 1,141,281 of JAYKKM010000216.1, forward strand.
ACAATGGCGGCCGAACACATGGTTTAATACATATATAAGTCATAGATCAACTGCTTGGAATTCACAATGCACCAACACACGCGCGCAGCCCCAACCCCATTCTTCCGAACTCCACTGAAAGAACAAAATGAATAAAACTGAGTGGAATTCAGAAGAACGAGGTTGAAGCTGCACACATACAACGATGCTCCGTGGAATCCAAGCAGTTGGTACATTGGAAAACTATCAGTGACAGGAGCAGTTACGGTATAATGACCATGTACAAGTCATATCGACGTCAAAAGTAGATGTTAGTAATGATAAATAAGTATTGCGTAAAAATCTTTTGAATGTTGCAAGACTGCAGAGACTATTGGGTGGTGCTATTTTAAACAAGCTAGCAACAGCAAGCTAGCAACAAGATATTGGAATAATGATGTCATAGCTACACTTTTGTGAACCATAGTATTGGAACATTGACGTCACATGAAGCTGATGTCACGAATTAGCTGTATGTCAACAGCCAATCGAAATCGAGATAGAGAATGCATAATAATAGCATATATTAGCAACAGAACGATAGATATGTTATATATTACCTCGTTCTTTAAAAAACCCGCTTTTAAAAACCGTTTTTATTCAGAAAGTTAAGCGGGGATTTAAGGGGCCGATTGAGGCGAGTTGGCCCGGTTAACCGAGTTGGCCCGCTTCGTATATTTATCATCTCTTGTTTCAAAATTTCGATTACATGGCAATCGAGTTGGCCCGCCTTGCCGGGATCCCGGTTGCTGCTTGCCGGGCCAACTCGGGAAATTTCACCTTTTCCCCATGTAATCGGCTTTTTTGCCGAGTTGGCCCGGCAAAGCGGGCTGAAAAACTGTTTGGCTCGTTCTGTCGCGCGTTTGTTTACTTGATTGTGTGAATAAATATAGCTGAAATGAACTCAGATAGAGACGTAGCGTTTTGAGACGTAGCGAAGACTTAATAAATTAATTATTCTTCGTGAAGACGTTTTCGCGAGTTAGTCAAGACAATAACAATCGTTTTATTAACGATACTTACAAAAAATTTCATCAGCATATTAAAATAACAGTGTAAAACTGCAGTAAAACTAACGTAACTTTGCCCAAGTGAAGCAACATTTGCTTGGTAATTGCGAGTTTTGGGTTGAAATAATCGTCGTCAACTCAAAACTGATCCCGGCTTACAGAGCTAGGCCCGGTTACCGGGCCAACTCGCCTCATATAATCGGTCCCTAAAAGAACGAGGTAATACATAACATATCTGTCGTTCTGTTGCTAATGTATGCTAATATATTTGGAACCACGTAACATGAAATTATCAGCTTCTGACTGGACAATTTACAGTTAATTTATATTACTATTGGAACATGTTATAGAATATGTTGAAATACAATATATAGAGTTATAAAAATTTGGTGTACTGCTGAAATAGTATGGAGATCTGACAACGGGCCTTCAGTTGAAAACCTCTCCTCTACACTAGCTCGGTAGCACACCAACCTTTTAGATGTTCAACTATGTTACCTTGGCAGGTTCCTGTTCGGGGGATAAAGGGGCTTCATAATTATCTCTAAAAATCTCAAGCAGTTTTTGAGCCTCTTCTGTCTTTGGCAAATCTACCGGATACTTGTACTGCCGTCTTGCTGGCGTAGTTCCTAAGAGAATATCAATTGTTAAATATAGGTATTGTGAAAAGACAACAAACATAATTATGGGAAAGAGATATAAAACTATGCAACCATGAGCAATGAATGGTACACCATTCGTAGCCACAATAATTTTATAGTTCACTATACTACAGGCAAACGATTCGCACACGAATGATTTCTTTTTAATTGTTTATTTAATACCTGAAGGTCTATCCTCTTTCAGACCTTTTTCGATAAAATGTGTGATGTCTTGATGAACTTCTTTCACACTTCCTTCAAAATCATTTGACCATGCGAAGAAATCTGCGTTCTGGCTGTCGATGCTCTCTTTCCACGATGTTGCGAACGTATTGTGGCTTGCTTTGTTCGATTCCAAGGTTGTTTCAGTTTCTTGATGGCTGTTAACAGCTTGTTGAGTTGTTTCCTAATTGAATGAAAATCGGATTGACACACTTTGGGCACTAACTCTTCGGTACGAACACTTGTCGGTACTAACACTCGTTGGTTACTAACAACACTCTTTCTGGACCAACACTATTTTTGGACTAACACTCTTTTTGGACTAACACTATTTTGGACCAACACTTCTTTGGACCAACACTATTTTGGACTAACACTATTTTTGTGGACTAACACTCTTTTTGGACTAACACACTTTTTGGACTAAGACCATTTTTGTGGACTAACACTCTTTTTGGACTAACACTCTTTTTGGACTAACACTCTTTTTGGACTAACACTCTTTTTGTGGACTAACACTCTTTTTGTGGACTAACACTATTTTGGACTAACACTCTTTTTGGACTAACACTCTTTTTGGACTAACACTTTTCAGGGCTTTCGCTAAGACCCGGCTCCCGCCGGAGCTCCGGTGGGTATTGTATAGCAAATCGCCGATAATATTTTCCCGATGTCCAAGTAAAATCGTCTCTGCACGTTTGTTTTTATGAAAAGCTGCTAAAATTCCATCATTAGTGTAATTCATACAATGAAGGCCAGATGACAGGTTGTTGATAATATAGTTGAATTCGCTACCTATAAATTGTATCTCCAAATGATGAAAATTATATTCCTAAGAATCACATTTTAAGTGGTATAGACCGCACCCCCTACTTCAGAACTAAGCGAAAGCCCTGTACTTTTGCAATGCGTATCGTACCTTTACTGTCTGTTCCACAAGTGAAGAGTGTTTCTCGCTAGAACTGCAATGCTCATTTAAAGAACCCACCAGTAATTGATCCCATTCTTTGGCATACTAACAGAGGATAAATTAAGGTTATTAGATTTTATAGGCCAGGCTAGAAATTATCACTCATTACATTTTCTGTAGGTCGCGTGATGTCACGTATAGGGACCTTAAGATCTACGACGGCAATCTAGGACGGCGACGGGAGTGAAAGAAAATTTTTAGCATTTGAATGAAAGCACGGACGATTGACCAGTGTATTTGACACTTAAAGCTTGTTTTATGATCTCCAAAACGCTTCAATATTTCTAAAACGATTGTAGTGTCTGTGTTTGTAGTGTCTGCGATTGTAGTGTCGTCCTAAAGACGTGAAAATGTTCTCAGTGGCGTTGTAAACAGAACGAGGACGCCGTTGAGATTACTCTTGGGAATAAAAATGATTCATTCTTTTTGTTTTGCATAACGTTTCTTTTGTTTAAACGACGTCCCCGTCCTAGGTTGCTGTCGTAGATCTTAAGGTCCCTGTTGTAAGTAACATGAACATAACGTAATTTATAGGTCTGATAACGACAAACCTGTTGTAGTCCGTCTGAAACCTTTCCTGCGATTTCTTCAACACGAGGGTGAAGTGTTATCGCGGTGTCCAGTTTCTCCACAGCCTTTAAATTATAAAATAATGAATTAACCACCCCGCACCATTTCGATAGGGGTATCTAGTACGTATTCCTTATAAGGAGGCGCAAATAGAAGGCATTGACGAGCAAATAGAGTGAATTAACGAGCAAATAGCTGACACGTTGCACCCACGTACCAGCCTCCTAGTTAATTGGATTGTAACTACCCCAAAACAACAAAGGTCCTGACCCCCACCTAACGAGTTTTGTAACCCTAACCCCCCACCTAACGAGTTTTGTATGTCTTATATGCAGTTTCATATTAATTATATATTCATATTAGAAGTACTATAATAATAAATATATAATCTATAAAAGGTTGGCGAACTGCCGAAATAGTGTGTCGGAGGTCAAAGGTTTCAAGCGAAGACCCTTCATCAGAGAATGAAAGATTAGTTAGACCTCTTACTTAATATTTCGCAATTACACCAGTGTATTAACAAAACGTTTATATCCATTTTATAAATATTTTATTTGCACTCTCTTATATATCTTTATAGATGTCTGGCATATATTGAAAGTTTTTGTTTTTTTACCTTGTGTACTTTGTTGTTTACTTCTGCGTTAGCATTTTGAGAACAAGACGTTGAGTGAGTAAATAACGAAACAACGGAATCAGTTAACGACTTCAACAAACTATAAAAAAACATAAATTAAACATTCTATGTGGCCAACACACGCGTTGTTGTCACAGCTCATAGACAAGATTACACGCACCATGATAAAAGGGATATAATTTACCTGTGACTATCATCAGCAGCTGCTACAGAAGATGTTCTCATTTCTGTAAGCTCTTCCACAGTCTGCCAAAAAATGGAATTATGGAATTAGTGGTGTTCCTGGAATGACTTTGAAATCATCCTTGAAGGTCAACTATACCTTTTGAGGTTATTCTATTTTTCGTTAGAATTCGAAAAGTTCAATTCAAAACCGAAGAAATAATTGAAATTAGTTAACTCGGTTCCGCTTTTATGATCTGTTAAAGATCGAGTTTTCAGCCCTTTTGCTAAACTTATTTGAACAACGACCGTGTCGAAAGAAAGCCTGGTACTACCGGGATGTGATGTCATACAGGTATGAAACGGCGAGAAAATACTGTATATTTTGTTTTATTTTGGTGAACTTTGGAATACTGTTTACTCTTGGGCGAGTGATAAGTGACAAACCAAATATCAAGCACTGGAAGTCTGGAATATTATTTTGTTCAATAAACCTATTACCAGTATGACGTCATACCGGTAATAGTGCCATTCTCCTCAAAATGCGGTCGTGCAACAAGAGATACGAAGAAATACTCCTCAATAAATCGTGCGCTATATCATGAAATGAATTTTTTCTTCACTTTTACAAAGTTAGATGATATCTCTTTCGGAGGAGAATAGAATTAACCTCAAAAGGTATAGTTGACGTTTAAGCAACATAGCATACCGAGATGTAGTGGTACACTGTAGTATTGCATTAGGAAAGACAGTGGCAGTGATATGAAACCTTCGCTTGAAAAAGACCTACCTCCGCAGAGTTCGACTGAGCAAGTTCGGAAAACCGGGTTAAAATTGTGCTCATTTCCTACCAAAAAAGGGGGAAATAAATTACACTGTGATGGGTTCAAGGTATAAACTCTTTAGATTTGTGCAATCCTACGTTTGACTTACGGTTTGTAATTTTGCATATTCATCAGCAGTCTGTTTCTCTTTTTCGATTCTTTCTTGTATAATTTTCGACTTAAATGAGAAATGATAGTGTTAAAACTTAAAACATTTCAATAACAGGCTAAACTGACAACGTCGATTTGATAAACTTTACCTGTTTGGATTGGCGATCTTTTATCTTAGAATCGAGTTCATTTATGACGAGTTTGGCGTAGTCGTTGAAATCAGCCACACGTTTCATTTGTTGTTCTATTATCTATCGCAAAGATATATAAAATTTCTGGTTAAGTAACTTAAAACGTAGCGAACACGATCCTCGAATACGATCCTCCTCCTTATCATCGACATCATAGTCCTACTACTCATTATCTTCCTCCTGCTCATCTTCCTCATTTTTTCCTCCTGCTCATCTTCCTCATCATCTTCCTCCTGCTCATCTTCCTCATCTTTGTCCTCCTGCTCATCTTCCTCTTGCTCATCTTTCTCCTCCTGCTCATCTGTTTCCTCCTGCTCATCTTCCTCATCTTTTTCCTCATCATCATCTTCCTCCTGCTCATCTTTCTCCTCCTGTTCATCTTCCTCATATTCTTCCTCCTGCTCATCTTCCTCATATTATTCCACCTGCTCATCTTCCTCATATTCTTCCTCCTGCTCATCTTCCTCATATTCTTCCACCTGCTCATCTTCCTCATATTCTTCCGCCTGCTCATCTTCCCAATCATCTTGCTCATCTTTCTCCTCCTGCTCATCTGTTTCCTCCTGCTCATCTTTTTCCTCATCATCATCTTCCTCCTGCTCATCTTTCTCCTCCTGCTCATCTTCCTCATATTCTTCCTCCTGCTCATCTTCCTCATATTCTTCCTCCTGCTCATCTTCCTCCTCCTGCTCATCTTCTTCCTCCTGCTCATCTTCCTCATATTCTTCCTCCTGCTCATCTTCCTCATATTCTTCCTCCTGCTCATCTTCCTCATATTCTTCCTCCTGCTCATCTTCCTCGTATTCTTCCTCCTGCTCATCTTCCTCATATTCTTCCTCCTGCTCATCTTCCTCATATTCTTCCACCTGCTCATCTTCCTCATCATCATCTTCCTCCTGCTCATCTTCTCATATTTTTCCACCTGCTCATCTTCCTCATATTTTCCCTCCTGCTCATCTTCCTCATCTTTTTCCTCCTGCTCATATTCCTCCTCCTTTTCCTCCTGCTCATCTTCATCATCATCTTTTCCCCATCCTGCTCATCTTCCTCATCATCTTTTTTCCTCCTGTTCATCATCTTTTTTCCTCCTGCTCATCTTCCTCATCATCTTTTTTCCTCGTGCTCATCTTCATCATATTTTCCCTCCTGCTCATCTTCTTCATCATCTTCCTCCTGCTCAACTTCCTCATATTTTTTTATTTTTTTATCCTGCTCATCTTCCTCATATTTTAGCTCCTGCTCATCTTCCTCGTCTTTCTCCTCCTGCTTATCTTCCTCATATTCTTCCTCCTGCTAATTTTCATCATATTTCTCCTCCTGCTCATCTTCCTCGTATTTTTCCTCCTACTCATCTTCCCCCTGCTCATCTTCCTCATCCTCATATTTTTCCTCATGCTCATCTTCCTCCTGCTCATCTTCCTCATCTTCCTCCTCCTGCTCATCTTTCTCATATTCTTCCTCCTGCTATCTTCCTCATCATCTTTTTCCTCCTGCTCATCTTCCTCATCATGATCTTCTTCCTCCTCTATGTCTTCCTCCTCCTTCTCCTCTCTGACTTCTTCTTCCTCCTCATCGTTTTCCTTATCCCCTCATCATGATCTTCCCTTTTCCCCTCCCCTCTTCCCACTGGTCCTCCACACAAGTGGGATGACAGAAGCATTTAAGTATATTTTTGGATATCAGCCGAGGAGTGCGTTTACTTACTTGTTTTGTAACATAACTGCCAAAATTCTTAAGAAAAGTGCTGGTGAAGTCCAAGGTTTCTTGCACCGATCTCATAGTTTCAACAGTGTCATCTGACGTCAACATACCAATCATTTCAATCACTTTCGCCTGCAGATTAACAAAAAAATGAAAAAATAGTAAGTCATATACCACATTCTTGATAAGCCAAATAGCGTGTTTAGAAAATTACTTGTCTTTTAAATTATGTGCTTCTTAAATATAAATTTGTTAAAATGTGTTATTTATTATGAAAACCATGAAAGCGTTAAGTTCCAGAAAAACGTTGGAACATTATTCACCTTTTGCTCCGTTGATTTTTGTAATAAATCATCTTTCCAATCACGGCAGTTCTCGGTACTTTCCTAAATTACAAATAATACAAATTCAAGCGCAAGACGTTAGCTCCGCCAGAAAGTTCAAGGATATAACCATGGATAATAGAAAGACTGGAAGGAAACTAAGATCACGTGTGACGTTTCCAGCGTGCTAATTGGTTAAGGCACCAGTTAATCGCGTTTGGTCGCGTTAAAACCTAGTTGAAAATCGTGACATCACAAAACTCCATAAATCGCAACGTTTAGCAATAGTATACAACTAAAAATGATAGTCAAATTACCAAAAAATATAACAATGCCATTTTACGATGGAATATCCGACTACCATTACTCATTTTAGGCGAAAAGTTCCAAATTTAGACGGTGAAAAACGCGTCGCAAATTTCAACTAAAACAACGGTAGTTTTTGCAACGCCAGTTTCTTTACAACAAAACGAAAACAGCTGAAACAAAGACGAACACCATTTCCCTCGAACACTTAGTCGTGGCTTAGGCAGGTTTGTGAGACGATGAAACTTTTTGGAATCTCAATATAGCTACCTACTGTAAATACGAAAATATGGAGAAGTCGAAGAGAAACTCAGCAAAATCTGCATACTCGTGACATCTTCGTGATATCACGAATTTCATTAATTTGTTGGCTGGCGTCAGCTAGTTTCCTATCCAGTCTTTTTATTATCCATGTACCACAGAAGAAAACAGATTCTAACCCGACTGCTGTCCGTAATCATCTTCAAGGTTTGTTGATGTTTTTCAAACATTTCTTGGAAACACGTACTTTGACGATATAATTCATCACTTTTCTTTGAAATTACACCATCTAAGGAAAAATGGAAGACTCGATTACTTTTTACTACAGCTATAGATGTGGGTTAGGTAGAAACGGCCAACGGGTAGTCAAAAAAACTGGACATGAAATTAAAAGAGAAATGAGAGATTGAACAGTTTTGAAGCAGAAAACCTGAACGAGACTCTCCGTAATCATGTAGCTTAATTGGTCATTTAAGTTCTGTTTACCTATCCATTGAATCAGTTCGCTTGATCTTTGCGCCTGTTTGCTTAGGAAATCTTCTTGTTTAGCTTTCAAAGCTGAAAATGTGGAAGAACATTGAGTTTTGAAGACGGCTTTCTGATGTGCATTATTTCTCTCGACAGCATGCATTTTCTCTAGCTTGGTAAACAATCTGTCGTTATCACAAGTGCTTATCTCGACTACTCCCATCAATGTCGTTGCCGTCTCGTATAAACGTTCTTCTGTCTCGTTGTAGTTTTCCACGAGAAATTCTAGTCCATCTCGGTCTTCAATAGTCTGCTTCAGTTTGGTTTTAGTGTTCCGAAGCATTTCGTTGGACTGATGAAGATGATCTGTGATTGTAGCGAGTTTTTCCGACGTGTCATTGAATAACCCGGTAAATTTTGTAAGTTCCTGTTGCAGGTGATCTACTCTCGCCTGGGCTTCGGTTATAACTTCAGCTTTCGACTTTAAGTTGTTCTGTAATTCACTGCAATAATAAAAACAAAAAGAAGCGATCGGATGCAATCATTCATGTACTTGCCTTTCAGTAACTTGTGCAGAAGTGGAGGATCAGGCATGCGTTTTATTTGGTGACCGATCAAACCAGAGAGTTTATATATTGGTGGTTTTTGGGGGTGCACATGCACGTACTCGTATCAGCTAGGGAGTTGAAAAAAGCACGACACAAAGAAGAAAGAGTAAATAATGTATAGTTCAACAAGTGCCTATAACGTCAAAATATTTTATTGTTTTATTTTTATATTTAAATGATATATCTTTGATATATCTCAGTTTGATTGATATGCAAATGTCTGGAATTTCGTCACACATGCATAATGACTTATCAGAGAATGCTATATATCTTTGCCTTCATGAAATCAAAACACTAAAGTGCGAATACCATGTGTGCGTTTTTGTCCCACAACACCAAACTTCTTGTAAGTCATTATGCATGTGTGACGAAATTCCAGACATTTGCATATCAATCAAACTGAAATATTTCAAAAACAAAGCGAAGAAGCAAAAATCTTCAAAAGAAGTTACTTTATCATTACTTCTAAATAAGACAATAACATTTTTTTGACGTTATACTCACTTTAATATGTTGTTTCAGAACATAAAATGTAATGGATCGCTTACTTATAGTTCTCCACAGCAAGATAAATGCCATTTTTTTCTCGCGCGGCTATTAGGTCTTTCTTAAGTTTATCAATTTCTTCAGTGTATCCCTAAATAATAAACAAAAGTGTCAACAGGTAGTTTTTATTAAACATGTCTCATGAGATGATATGAAAGTAGATAATGAATGATTTTATTTCTTTTTTGCACCTTTATCAAAGCTTTCTTGGTGAGTTTCTGGTTTATTTCTGGACGATTTAGAATGTTCTTGGCCCGATGGGCATAGTCTAAGGTGCTTAGCGTCTCCTGGAAGTAAAAAGAAATGGGGATATAACAATTACACATTGTGTGACCCCGCTAAGGGCCTGTTTATATGATCCCGGTATCTCGGCTTGTATATAATTTACTGTTATTTTCGCAGTTGCGTTTATATGGAGACCACCGGGACAGATTTTTTCCATATAAACGCAACATCCCGGTACACCGGGATGAAGTGAATTGAAATTTAAAACGTCGTCTGACCAGGTAAAATATCCAAAAAAGTGGTAAAATATCCAAAAAGTGGCAAAATGAAAAAAACATTCGTTGGGATGCTTTTTATAAGAATAAAATTAGTTTTTGTTTCATTGAGAAGTTATTATCAACATTTTCACGCATCCCGGTCACCCGGGACATCCCGGTATACCGGGATCATATAAACAGGCCCTAAGACAGAGAAAGAAAGACCACGCGTGTCTTTATTATATAAAAAGTAGAGTGCTGCGTAGACAGTGTTTTGGATATATAGCAAAGTTAAAAGGTGGTAAACTGCCAAGATTTTTAGTGACGAAATACTTAGATTTCGAGCGGAGCCCTTCATCAGAGTAAGACCTAGTACGAAGGGCTCCGCTGGAAACGTCAGTATTTCGTTACTAAACATCTTGGCAGTTTACCACCTTTTCACTTTGCTCTTTATTATATACCTCCATATTACAAGCTGCTGGAGAGATGGTGGCAATAATGGAAGTCTTTGTTCGACCACCTAACGAGTCTTGTAATAGTCTGGTTAACTTGCTTTCCCTGTATTAAATTAATAGAAAAACTCAATAATTCGTGAGGGAAAACACAAAGATACGCTTGTTGTTCTCGCTAAATTTCTCGCTGTTTTAAATGTGGTTAAATTTATTAAGGCAAAGTTAACTGCAGGCTGTGTGCAAGGTGTTGGTTTACAATATGGAGCACAGACAAATTCCATGTTTGTAGGCTAAAATATTCAACTAAGTACACTATATGCTGCTCAAAATTTATCTGACAGAATGGTTTTGTCCCTAATTCAAACTTGACGCTTGCAAATACTTCAGTAGTCCCAAGTTCTTAAGAAGTCAAAGGGCGCGCACGAGTGTCACTCACGCTTGCAAGCACGTCGCTGCAACATTGACACATTGCTGCTCGTTGGTCGCTCTTTCTTGCCAGCATTGCTTAAAAGTTTATTGCTATGTTCACCCGTATCCAACCCTCCCCCCTTTTCAGGTGAGTAATCTTTCATATAGACATGCGCTATATGCTTATACTATTCCACTGAGTTCTTTCAGTGTGACAGGTGCCCAGAGGTCTGCCTAGACAGAGTTGTCATGGTGACTCTTACTGCTTCCAATCTTATCCAGAACCCAGGATTAGCTGGATTGCTCAATTGCTTGCTCATTCCTTAGCTCAATTGCTATGGCTATAGCTTGCTTACTAGCGTTTGCTACCTACGGCACCTACTGTACCTCCAATTTCAACGAATATCTAGCAGTTAACAACGCCAATTACTAAAATTACTTTACTTGAAGCTATTCCAAAACAATGAATATGACATGCATATAAAGGACTATAAGAAAATCACTATAGGAACAGGTCTCATAGTTCAGCAAGTATATCAGACCTTTCATGGACGAAACGTTACCTGTATGGTATGTGAGGTGCTCGTTCAACTAGAGAAGTAATAACTCTTCCCAAAGTTAACAGACTCTGGTTAATTGTGCCTTGAAAACCAAAAAGAAAATATGTAAAATACTGTATGCATGTTATAACAGCATGGGGACCTATAGTCCAGTTGATACACTCGGAATATCAAGTTGATACATTCGGAAATAACATACCAAAAGTTTCTGGAATTCAACTTAGTGGAAAGTATAAAAAATCACGTTTTTCTTGCAATTTAACTACAAATTAAGTAATATTCTTTAAAAAAGTGAAACTTCAAGTTCACGTTGAGCAAATAGAAAGTTCTCAAACAGCTATATGAAGGATATTTAAGCGGATAATACAATTCTCTAAGCCCATTTTGAGTTATTCGCCCAAGAAATGTGGAAAATGCAACAAAATGCTGTTTTTTTAGCAGGTTTAACCTTACGTAACTCAAAAAGGGCCTGGAAAATTGTACTACCCGTTTAAATGTCCTTCATATGGATTTTTGAGAACAATCTAACGACATAGGTAAAAGTGAACTTGAAATTTCACTTTTTTTAAAGGATGGTGCTTTTGTAGTTAAATTGTAAGAAAACCCGGATTTTCTGAACTTTCCACTAGGTTGATTTCAGGGACTTTTGGTATGTGATTTCTGAATGTATGTGTACTCACGAGAAAGCTAAAACAGGGTCCGAATTAGCGCTCCAAAATTTATAGCTTCGCATTTTTCTTTAGTGTACGTAGCTTAACGCCTTCTAACGTAGCGCAACGTCTTACAACGTAGCGTCGTACAACGTTGCGTAACGTCTTACAACGTTGCATAGCGTCTTATAACGTAGCGTAACGTCTTACAACGTACCGTAACGGCGCAACGTCTTACAACGTAGCGTAAGCTTCGCAATTCTCAGAAAAATCACTTCGCAGATTTTCGAAATTTTCAAAATCGCTTCGTTGAACCTTTATTTCAGGTAGATCGACTGTACTACTTACTACCCAGTTCAAGTTCTGGTATTCAGAGTTATATAGTGAATTGATTATTAGAGTGAAAATACTGTACCAGCTTCGCGAAGACGTTTATCCACAGCGCCTGATTTTCCAACATTTTCACTGCCAGCAAGATCAACCAAATTAAGTTTTCCTATTTTTAACATCTCTTCTCCAGTCACTGAACTTTCCTTGATGTGTACCGTCACAGAAAATAAAGAGTGGGATCGACTGGAGAAACAAGGAAACATATTTATAAGAATTATATAAAAGTGTTGTTCTGCGTAGGAAGTGTGTTGAAATACAAATCGAAAACTCTAAGCTGGGGCGGATCACATGAGGCGAGTTGGCCAGGTTAGTTGGCCTGGTAAGTCGGGGTGAGATTCATATAGCGATTACATGAGGCGGGTATAAGCTGGGATGAGGTTTGAGTTGACGACGATGATTTCAACCCAAAATTCGCAATTACCAAGCAAATATTGCTTCACTTGGGCAAAGTTACGTCAGTTTTACTGCAGTTTTACATTGTTATTTATGTTGATGATTTTTTTTGTAAGTATCGTTAATAAAACGATTGTTATTGTCTTGACTAACTCGAGAAAACGCCTTCACGAAGACTATAAATTAATTTATTCAGTCTTCGCTACATCTCAAAACGCACAAAACAAGGTTTTGATGCTCTATCTGAGTTCATTTCAGCTATATTTATTAACACAATCAACTAAACAAAGCACGACAGAACAAGCCAAACAGTTTTTCAGCCCAGTTTGCCGGGCCAACTCGGCAAAAAGCCGATTACATGGGAAAAGGTGAAATTTTCAACTCGCTTAACAGAGTTGGCCGGGCCAGCTCGGTTGCCATGTAATCGAAATTTTGAAACAAGAGATGATAAAATACGAAGCAGGCCAATTCGGTTAACCGGGCCAATTCGGTTAACCGGGCCAATTCGGTTAACCGGGCCAATTCGGTTAACCGGGCCAACTCGCCTCATGTAATCGGCCCCTAAAAAGTTTATGTACTGCCGAAATAGTGTGCAAGAGGTCTGACGTTTCAACTTTCAAGCGAAAGTCCTTTTTGTCAATTAGTGAAGCAATAAAGTAAGAACTCCCACACATTATTTAGCTATTTCAAAAAAACGTTTGGTATTTAGAACTCTATATAGTGATTGTACGACTTACTTAAAGGGTGAGTGTCAACCGTCTGGCGTCGTGCATTACGCGTTTATGTTTATCTTTCCGTACAATTTCCGTACAATAACACAAAGTGTTTTGAAGTGCTTCGTTGCCAACTTGACGTGGTAAATACTTCGGAAATTCGCCGAGTCTTCTCAGAAAACCCTATAGAGACTTTCTAATTCATCCACAATCCAAATACGTCGACTCGGAACCTGATTTTTTTGTTTGAACCTCGTCACTTGGTCTTCCACGCTTCGCGTCAGTCAAGGCTGACATAATTCGAAACGAAAGTCAAGAAAACGTCGAGTTTTGTGAAAAATGCAGAAATAATTACTTTCTAAGGTATGTCCGATCTTCTTTCAATTAAAAAAAAAAATAAATCATTTCTATCAAAGATTGACAAGATATTTACGGATGAGTTCACCAAAGGAATTTTGTGCTTCGAAAAATGGGCGACCGAGCGTGCAATGCCTCATGGTTGACACTCACTCTTTAGTACTGTGAATAATAAATCGATGCCGCAAATTCCCGCCAATAATGAGCCCCTCCCCCGAATGTAAGCCATGCACAAAAAGTTAAATGTCAATGGAAATACGTTAATATACTTTCACTTGTCTTAAGTATTTTTCGACATATACCTATATTGAAGTACTTTTTTTTATGCTATATGCAGTAATATGCAGTTGTTTTGAGAACTTAACCGCTCTTTCTTATTTATTCTCAGTGTACACATCAAACATGCAGCATTATGTCTACCTTGAGTGAGCATTCAGCAAAGTGGCCGCCGTCTGTCTTTTTGCTCTCCCTCTCTCCAAGATCTCATAAATGTCATTCTTATCGCGAACAATCATTTCTTCTAAGCCCTGGATAAACACGGAACCCTGAAAAACGTGACACTTTACTTTGAGTTTCTCAGAAATCTGACTTTTCTATATAGTTATCGGGAAACTCACAAAAAAGTTCACTCATCACAAACACTATCTCGCCAAACTTCCACTAAGAAATGGTTCACGATTTGGTTTGCTCGCGATACACTGTAAGTAGTTAACATTAATATGATTAATATCCCACCTTACGCACAGAGTCCTCGAATAATCTTAATTTTTGGCTGTCCAATGAAGCCGGACCAAGTAAATCAAAGAGATCTTCGTTGTATATTTCGAGAAAGGAGACCCGGACGGAGAATTCACAATCCTAAAAGATTTATATAAATTGTGTGCTGCGTAATCATGAGATATAGAAATACAAATTGTGCAGAAATACAAATTGAATACTCTTAAAATTGGGTTGGTGCCAAATATGTAGGAGGTCTAACGTTTCAAGCGAAGGTCCTTCGTCAGAGAGGTAATGCGAACCTTCTACATACTATTTCAGCTGTACTACACTAGCGTGTGACAGGCGTTACGTTTGGGGGCGGGCGGAATTGGGGGCGGGGCGGAAAACGGAGAGGCAAAAGTAACGCCAGCTAAAATCCTATTCATAAAAGCGTACAAACCTCATTAGCATGATTGACATTGTTTACTTAGCAGTTCGCAAAACAACCAATGAAAATGCACTAATTAAGCTTCAGTAAAAAAATAAACATTGCATTGCAAATGGCATGTTGTAAAACATGGACTGATAAAACATGACTGGACTGGACTGATAAAACATGGACTGATAAAACATGGACTGATAAAACATGGACTGGTAAAACATGGACTGATAAAACATGGACTGATAAAACATGGACTGATAAAACATGGACTGATAAACATGGAGGGTTAGGATCTTTGTTGTTTTGGGGTTAGCGATTATTTGTTAATGTATAGACATCATATATGAGATGTCTACATTAACAAATAATCGCTAACCCCAAAACAACAAAGATCCTAACCCTCCATGTTTTACCAGTTCATGTTTTACCAGTCCATGTTTTATCAGTCCATGTTTTATCAGTCCATGTTTTGCCAGTCCATGTTTTATCAGTCCATGTTTTATCAGTCCATGTTTTGCCAGTCCATGTTTTATCAGTCCATGTTTTATCAGTCCATGTTTTGCCAGTCCATGTTTTATCAGTCCATGTTTTATCAGTCCATGTTTTATCAGTCCAGTCCATGTTTTATCAGTCCATGTTTTACAACATGCCATTGCAAATAGGAGAGGTCTTTTGTTGCGCGATAAGTAATAACATAACTTCTAAACAAATTGTGAGATCTCGATCGCGAAGGACCTAAAAGCGCCGCTGCTCCAAGCGACTATTGACTATCGACTATCTAGTCTCTCAAGCGGATATAAGGCAAGACAGCCAGAAGAAGGGATAGCTTTGATTGCGTGATCACAAACACTAACATGTGGAATATCAAACTTTTCCAAATTCAGTAGGCGAAATAGCCACGACATCACGACCATTTATAAATATATAAGATTAATTTCATAGGGAAAATCCAACGCTACGTATACCTCGGCCATTTTGCCGCGAAATATTAATGATTCCTTAACCTTTGATGTATTGGGCAAGTTTGACAGTTCATTTACATAAGACTCGAATGATTTACATAAGAGTAAGACTCGAATGAACTAATGGGAATTTAGCCGATACTTTTGGTGCAGTTTGTACTTTGTACGCTTTTATGAATAGGATTTTGATAGGCGTTACTTTCGCTTCTCCATTTTCCGCCCCTCCCCCAATTCCTCCCGTAGCTGTATGTTACTAATTTAAATTAGTTAGTTAACTTTATATGTAATTATCCATTAAACGCGACATATTGTATATCAGCCGTAAACACTCCCTTTCCAGTAACACCCTTCATTTACGTGCACGTAAATAGTTTGTAGAATTAGTGTTACTATATTTGGTTGTCTACATGTAACGCCCAGTTGTGGCCTAATGTATAAAAGAGGCATATCTGTAATAATAAAGGAGAGTTCTAACTGCAAGTCTTGAAGTGTGTTATTGGTGAAACTCGGTGCGCTACAAATCTAGTGGCAGCGGTAAAAACGATGACTTCCAATATTTTACCCGGACGATTCGATGACGGTGATTTAGAGTCATGGCTGCGCGAGTTTGATGCCTGTTCTGCGGCCAATGGATGGAAGACGACTGAAGAACAGGACGATAAAATCTTTAAGTTGCCTTCTTCGCGGTCGTAAGGTAAGCAATTTCTACGCTATACCCGAAGCACGGCGCGCTACCTACCCCAACGCCATTCAAGAATTGAAGAAGACGATATGTCCTGCCGCGAAGCGGGAAAACTTTTTTGTCCAGTACGACAACCGTACCCTCCGAACTGACGAGGATCCTTGCCGTTTTTAAATGGGAATTTTGAAAGATTTGTAGTTTACATTAAATGTCGAACTTTTACATGCGTTGAATCCAATGGGGCAAATGAACTCATGAACAAAGGACTTTGCTTATAATAAAAAATAGATTTGGCACACATAACCTTTGATAAAAAAACTACATCACATCAAAGTTTAAAATCTGTTGACGTTTTTCATCGTTTGTTCGTTAACCAAGAATGAAACTGGTAGAAAAAGACATATTTTTTATTTTGTTAAAATGTACATGATTAGCAAAAATAGGTCCGCATTGTGTACTGTTCTATAGCCATTACTGTCGTGGCAATTATTGGAAATTTAAGGATGAATTATGGTACTTACTGGTAATGCCTCTAGTCTCTCGAACAAATGCTGCATAGAACGAGGTATTATCCCAGCTTGGGGCTCCTTGAATTAAATAATAAAATTAATATTTCCTAAATTCCTGGTTACGGTATATATTAATTACTTAAGCTTGTGATGTTGATGCAAGACAATTCTACTCATCAAAGCCGAAGAAGGCCAGGAACTCTATGGAAACAGGGAAAATGTTTTTTATTTCTTAAATACTGGTACCTTATCCCAAGAGCAATCTTCTGAACTTTTTTCTCCCTGCATTGTAAAGGTTTTTCCTGTCCCTGTTTGCCCATAACTAAATAAAAAATAAAACCAAAACTTAACTCTATCATTTCACAGATATATAAAATGTTCCTGCCAGTCTACAAATGTTTTAGCAAGTAATATGAAATGTTTAACATATATTTTCCCAGTACATGTACATACATTTATTTATAATCATATGCGACTATACTCACGCAAACACTGTGCAATTGTAACCCAATAACACCTCTTCTAAAAGTGGGCATACAACATTTTGATAGACATCAATTTGTGTTGCCTCAGGTCCAAATACTTTATCAAAACCAAAAGTCTTTGTGATTGTAGATTTATCAGCAATATCATGCTGTATTAAGAGCTCCTTTTTGTTGGGAAGGCATTTTACAATGGATGGTGAACAATTGTTGACTTCTTGTGTATTACGAGGTCTAAAAATATGATCATTGATATACTGTCATGTTGAGGGATGTAAAACAGCAGGCCGCGCTGTTTAAAAACCCATAAAAGTGCGACTTATTTAACTATACAAAGTGTTAGAAATTTGTGCAATTATTTAACTTTATTCGGTTGCCAACTGTATATTGTGGCTATCAAAGAATTCTCACAGCGAGAGGTCTGTTCGCAGGCTAACCGTGATAAACCAGATGAAATTATCAAATTTTGACAAATTATAGTTTGACCACTTTGACGTCCTTAGAATCATTCGAATAGACAAGGTCCAAATTAGCGTTTCGCAAATCGCAAATTGCGAAGCGATTGATGTTAGACGTTACGCTACGTTGTAAGACGTTACGCTACGTTGTAAGGCGTTACGCTATGTTGTAAGACGTTACACTACGTTGTAAGACGTTACGCTACGTTGTAAGGCGTTAAGTTACGTTGTAAGACGTTACGCTACGTTGTAAGACGTTACGCTACGTTGTAAGACGTTACGCTACGTTGTAAGAAGTTACGCTACGCTAGACGTTACACTAAGTTGTAAGACGTTACGCTACGTTGTAAGACGTTACGCTACGTTGTAAGGCGTTACGCTACGTTATAAGACGTTACGCTACGTGGAAAGACTTTGTAAAACGTTACGCTAAGACGCTACGCAACGTTGTACGACGCTACGTAAAGTTGTAGGACGTTACGTTACGTGGAAAGACGTTATGTTACGTTGTAAGACGTTACGCTACGTTGTAAGACGTCACCCTAAGTTGTAAGACGTTACGCTACGTTGTACGACGCTACGTAAAGTTGTAAGACGTTACGTTACGTGGAAAGACGTTATGTTACGTTGTAAAACGTTACGCAACGTTGTAAGACGTTACGCAACGTTGTAAGACGTTACGCAACGGGAGATGTTACACTAAAGAAAAATATGAAGCTGTTTTGGAGCACTAATTCGGACCTGATAGATTTCCCTAGTAGTAATAATCAGCTATTTTATGTTTAGTTTGTTGTTATTCTCAGGCAAGTTGTTTTATCTTCAAGTGTCGCTCCTCGTCCAGTAAAAACAGAGATTTACGTGGGCGATTTTTCGCGCTCTTGACAGCTGCGGCCTGAAACAGGCATCATTAAAATTATTAATACAGTATTTATTATTATTATTATTTATTTAAACACGGTTGCCAATTTCAAAGGGAGTAGAAGTATATGATAGTTCACATTTTACATATTTACAAAATTTCTAGAGGTTGATTGACATTCGTTGAATTCTTTTAATATTTCATGTGGATGCCCCCTCAATATGAAAAACTATTTTTTAAGAAATTTGTTCTTGGTTTAAGTAAATAGATTTTTAAAGTGCCTATAACGTCTGTGGTGATTTAACATGATGATCTATTGATTCTCCTGAGATAAATTGTAATATATCTTGTCAGCTGAAAATGTCATCTTCATAGACTTTTTTGCTGTTAAAGTTGCCGAAAATTATGTCAAATCGTGAATCTGTCTACATGAAAACCTCTTTACACTATACATATGCCCGATTTGACATAATTTCCGTCAACTTTAACAGCAAAAAAGTCAATGAAGATGACATTTTCAGCTGACAAGATATATTACAATTTATCTCAGGAGAATCAATAGATTACAAATATGATTAATCCCCACAGTTGTTATAGGCACTTTATCACTACACAATTATCACTACACAATTATTAATACATGTATAGGTATATAATCATCGTTATTACGAGTGTTGAATAACTGTGTTAAGTAATTTGGAACCACTCCTATCAATGCTTTAACTGTACTGTATCAGTTGTCTCGGTACTTTCCCAGTATATATTTGCTATCTTTTTTCTTACTGTTGTCCTACTTGACTCAAAATCATACACAAAACAGTTAGTCATTAGCTAACATTATGTAATCATGAAATAAACATATACCTTTTATTATACCCGCTCACATATAATCATCCAATCAATTGTTGCTATTAGCATCACGTGATAGTCCAATATTTTACGATGTAGGACAACAACATTGAACATATTGGACAGCAACTTTTGACTGTTTATGTGCAAAGAAACATCTTTGTGTTAAGATATTTTGTTCAATATAATAAAACACCTATTGCAGTGGTGGATTTATGGGGGGGGGGGGGGGGGGGGGGGGTGAACAGGGGTGTGCACTCCTGTTGGCCGGGTGCAAGGGGGGTGCAAAAAATTAAACAATTACAATGATTACAACATTTCAAGCGAGTTTGGCTACCAGTCAGAACATCCTTGGGTCAAAATTGTCCCCAACTCAAGTCAAAACGTACTCGCATCAAAACGACAGATATTTATACTGAATTGCATTCGCCGATAAATAACTTTGAATCACTAAGATTTATTTATATAGTAAATCTGACCAAAAGTCTGAAGCCTTAAAGCTAATAATTAGACCGATTGCAAATATGGCGGCGATGTCATGAAAACGAGGCTTTTCAGTGGTGACCGTTGCCAGGTCCCGAATCATGTTGATTGATTGGCTGTTGTCTTTGGTCCAACAATTGTGATCCAATCAACTAACATGATTCGGCCCTAGCAACGGTAACCACCGAAAAGCCTCGTTTTCATGACATCGCCGCCATATTTGCAATCGGTCAATACTATGGGCATATTGTAAAATTATAGTAAAATATATGCAGAAACAAAAAGTTAAAATTACGAGGCCCTCGGCCTCCCCAATAGAGTGGAATTTTTAAGATACTGATAACAAGCAGAAATAGGAGAAATAAGCGAAGCAACATTAGTTTAATATGGCGAACGGTTTTAATATAATAAGCAGTTAGAAATATTAAATATGGATGCTACAAGATCTGCACCGGACACTTACTAATAGCCGAGTATTTACTACAATAGTAAAAACGCTTTTTAAAGTTAACGATGGCTATCTTATTTTTGACAACTATTAAAGAAGTACTGGTCAACCAAGACCAAGTGAAACTCCTAACAAAAGCATACAAGACAGTACCTTCACTGTTTGTATTTTTAGGCTATAACACAAAGTGGAGAAACAATCATCACCTACCGGCATCTCACCACAACTTGAATATTTTTCTCTTGAGGACCTTTCTTTCCCATTTTTAACAAAACCAGAGCTTAATAAAAACGTCTTCTATCGTCTCAAGTGAAATAGATTCGTTGATCTTCCAATCCGCGGTTAAATGGGTTCAAAATTCTACATGAACCAATCAGAAACGAGTATTTCTGGCGTTCGTTAAAAATGTCACGCTGTCTTTAACCGAGTGAGGACTAGGACTAGTCGCTAAATTTTTAAAAAAATGTATTTATTTTTATTTATTAATATTTTGTTTTGCCACAAATATTAGAAATATGTAGTAATTAAGAATAATAAGGTTATTTACTAAGGATATATTATAAGTATAGTACATGTGGGCCGTGGCAGGGTGGCCGCAACAGTCCCCGTAGTAACTATAGAATTACCAATAAATCAATAATCAGTAAGTGTGCAATGGCCCAGAATTACCAATAGTTATAAATTGTAGGATTCTAGAACCAAACCCCACCTTCCTAACCCCGAGCCTGCGCTCCTTTTGGCCTGCACGGAGGAGAACATCAAACATGTCGCTCTATTTTCCTGAAATAAACTCAGAAAAACCGGAGCCAAGATGTGGTCATGTTTGTTTTTATCTTAGAGGAAATATTTTCATCTGGAGTGGGTTTAATGTAAGTATTAATATGCATTTTTTCATGATTTTTGTGAACCACTTAACCTTAACACAAAAAATGGCTTGCCATTTCATTAGGATGGTTTCCAACACCTGCCTGGTCTTTCTTTGTGGGAATACAATGTTAGTACTTGCATCTGGTAAGTAGCTGTTTGACTTTGAAACAGCTAAATACTTAGTTAATGTATTATATTGAGCATAATGGTATCACAATAATTATATTGTATGGATAATAACACTGATCATGATAATTGATTGATATGGACATTGTGTTAGGTAAAAATGGATAGTTGTGGTTGTTTGTATATTCACGGGCAGATTCAACCTATGTCAAACCCATCAAGCGATGGGTAAAATACGGAGAGCGAGTAAGCACCCAAACTAGATAGACGAGCCTACTATAAATTAACATGTTCAGTCCTCAAGTCAATCATGAGCACTCATAATTTTAAATCTAAATGAATCAAGAGCAAAGTACGTCAAGCAGACAAAATCTGTCAAACCGTGCTATACCAGCCAATCAGACTCACTGCTTATAATTTCCAATGAAAAGCAAAGCTGTTGAAAGTTCAATGCACAGACTATGCCTGAGGAGGGCTTGTATTTCTTTTGAGTAAATATTATAATGTCTTGATTATGGGAAGATCTTGTCAGTCTAGCTAGTATTAGTATCAGTCTAGTATTAAGTATTATTATTATATGTCTTGCGAGTCCGAACTGGCGTATTTGAACGCTGATTGGCTAACGTGCGGGTCCGTACTTTACCGTACGGACTCGGTGTACGGACCCGCACAAAAACAACAAACTACAGCAAAATTAAACGAAATAACAAAAAATGCACGGCCAACTCTATCATCCGGAGGAACTAACCGACGAAGATGATATCTTAAATGCTACGGAGACAGAGTACACTAGAGAAAAAAAGCAAGCCATTTTAAATAATGTTTTCTCTAAATTATTTCTCGTTGTAGTCGAGACATATAATAAATTCCTTATTAACCTCACAAGCTCGGTCCGTACGGGAAAATATTTTGCTTGAGATCTTTTGAGTACAGACCGAGCCCTCCCTTCGGGCTCGGTCTGTACTCAAAAGATCTCAAGCAAAATATTTTCCCGTACGGACCTCGCGCTCGGTTAATAAGTACTTAGTATTAGTATTCGTAGTATTACGAATTTAGTATTAGTATTAGTATTAGTCTAGTAGCTTTGGTATCAACTACGCCATTGATTGGCCTTCTAAAAAAAGATCAAATCCATGAACTCATGCCAGTAGCAAAAGATTACATTGATTGAGCCTCTCGCTGTATCACATTTGGAAGTGTAATTTTAATTTAGTAGCCTGTCTCTGAACTAGTTCCACACATTTTATCAGTTCAACAGATTGCATGGCTCTGGGTTGCAGTACCAAACTGAGATCGAACAAGGGCAGTTACAGAGATCGAACAAGGGCCAGTTACTGTGTACTTGTGTTTTTAATATCCTAAAATAATGAATAAAGCCCCAATTAGGCTAATGCGATATATCGATATTTTCGATAAATATCGATATTTTAAAAATATCGATAAGCGATATTCAATTTTACGCATATCGAAAATATTGAATGTTTCAACTTCATCAAACACCCAAGTCGATTTTTAAAAAATAATTTGGGCAATTATTGTCGTAAAGTAGAGAACAGCATACGCTAATTGAGTTGACGAGATCTTATTGCGTAGCGCCATAGACGAGATGTCATGTAGGAAGACAACTTAAATAGCGATGTAAACAAAGTGTAATTACGCTAATTCAAATCAGTTAATGTATTTCTCAAACTAAAAGTCTCGGCTTGTAACACTGTTAGAAAAATAGGTGAGATAACTGTCAGCCACAAGACAAAGGACGTGCTCTTAATGATTTGAATCAATTGAGTGGCGGATTCATGCTTAAACCTTTAACGTTTTAACTTTTTTGCGTTTTTTTTACATGCGCGAGGTAAATTGAGTTTTCGTATTTGCTTCAATTT
>JAYKKM010000216.1:1170000-1315000 GCA_035772405.1 Chrysogorgia sp. JL179-B06
AATTTGTTTTATCTTTGCCAGTTTTTGATTACTCCCAAACATAACAAATTTGCATTTGGCTTCATTCAATGTTAGAAGGTTTTCGTTGAGCCACCGGCTTAAACTTGCTAGATCGGAATTTAATTTATCTTCAATTACCGATACATCAGAAGAAGAAAAATAAATAACAGTGTCATCAGCATAAAGAGATACGTTGCAATGTTTTATGCATGAAGGCAGGTCGTTCATATAGATGATGAATATCAAGGGACCCATCACACTTCCCTGAGGAACTCCAATGTGTACAGGTTTGCGCTAAAGGACACCCATATTAACTTCACAGAGTGCTCAACAGTCAACAACACCGAAGTGAAGGAGTATAATAAGTGTAATATGCAGACACATGTTTCTCTGTACTACAGCTCATCAGTGCAGTTCTGGAACAATCTAAATGTGAGAGCGACCCGTACTTCTACAACTGCAATTGTCGTTGACATGTGCATGTGGGACAGTACTGGCAATTCACGCATCCAGAGAGCATGAAGCGATATGGAGCCTGGTTGTGAGCGTTGTATTAGCGCATATATATGCCAGTAAGATA
This sequence comes from Chrysogorgia sp. JL179-B06, assembly GCA_035772405.1. Classification (NCBI taxonomy): domain Eukaryota; kingdom Metazoa; phylum Cnidaria; class Anthozoa; order Scleralcyonacea; family Chrysogorgiidae; genus Chrysogorgia; species Chrysogorgia sp. JL179-B06. The sequence goes on from JAYKKM010000216.1 coordinate 1,170,581, forward strand.
CTGTAGAGGGATTTAAACTTTGTTTCAATTCGTCTGTTTCTGTCATCATTCATAGGATTATTTATTTTGGTGGTTATGGCCCTTCACCAGCAAATCACTTTACTGGAACATTTGTATTACACGAGGTATTTATTAGGTATTTCAGTCACTGTAATAACTTAAAGTTCCTATCTGGGGTTTGGGGATTTTATATATTCGTAATCTTTGGGTTCTACAAAAAAGAAATATAATATATCTTGTCGTTAGAAAATTTAATCTTCATGCCTTTTTCCCTGCTAAAGTTGATTTACTATTCATAGGAAATGACGTCAAAGCAGGGACATGTGAAGTCATTGTACACTGATTCAACAGTGAAAGACAAAGAAAGTTTGGCTCTGAACTTTAAACGCACCTGTTTAGTAGGGTGCATCAGCTGCCCCAATATTTTGCAAACGTTATGCAATTAAGCCTACCTTTTTTTTAGAGGTGAGGTTCATCCTAATTAACAAAATTGTGAAGTTTGGGGACAATCAGACAAATCCTAGGGGTAGCAGATTGCGATTAAAGGTTGCGGCATGTCGCGCGCCACCAAAATAGCCTGGGCGTCCTGTATCTCAGCCCAGGAAGGTCGTGAAGACTTCAGTTTAGTTTCAAATGAAGCAGAAATAGCAATTTTATATGCAACTTGTTAATATTCTATATGTCTAAATCCATTATTTTGCAAGTTATCGCCAAAAAACTGATTTTTAGGTTGTTTTCCTAATATTTCATCATAATTTGGTTAACAATTTATTTTATATTGTATTGTTTCATGTTGCAGACTATACTTCTCTTATTATCTTGGTACATGTACTTCATGTTATTTCAATATAAAATCTTTAATGCAAAACAAAGATGGCGGTTATTAAAACATTGAAAACAAAGATGTGATATTACAAAGATAAAAAAGCAAGTTTCATTAAATAATATTGGTATGTTTTTAAGTCTGACTTTATGCACATGATACTTGCTTTTACCATTCCTGATTTTGTCAATTAAGAAACACAGTTTATGTAAATTTTTAACCATAATTTTTGTCTATTATACTTAGTTAGTGATGTAAATATTTTGGCTTTCCAATTCGGAATGGCTAAAAATTCCCGCAGAAGCACTGATCCTCGATTTTTCCTTCTGAGTACCATTCCGTCAGATGATGACAAGACAATAACAGGTAGTCGATTGCCAACTGCACGCCAGGTCCTGCTTTGCTTCTTGGCCCATAATCAAACTGCAAGTAGCAAACGTGATGCAGCAAATAAAACTGTTAAAATTGTGATACCTTTTTATAATCGTGCAAGAATCCCAACTATTCTCCCACATAAAATGGCTGAAGAAGTGGAAAAACTTTTTGATGATATGAAGAAAATCCTTAAAATTCAACCTAAGGACAGGGATTCAGGAAAGCCAAAAGATAGAGTGGAGAGCTTCAAAAGCCATCTTAAAACCACTATGAAGTTTTGGCCAAGGAATTCTTTACAGAAATTAAGCAATGAAGATGATAAAGCATTTCTACAATCTATGATGACAGACAGGCAGGCTACAATGTCTGGGATTGATAGCAAATTAAGTTCTACTGAAAAGAAAGTTAGACAAAGAAAAGACAAAGAATTGAAGAGGATTGAAAGAAGCAATCAAATTAAAGAAAGTGACATTGGTGCTTCATGTTCAACAACCACTACAATGAGCGATAGTGATGACGAGGATGATGATGATAATATACCCGAGACTGTTCATACTTGTGCTAAAAGATCTCACAAGAGATGTGTGAAAACGGGTGAATCAGTTTTTATTCCTCCAAACATATTGCAATCACCCAGAGTTGTCCAATCCCTTGTTAGAAACAACATTTCATCTGCTGCAATATCTTCTGTCATGCATAACGTTGTTACAGCGGTTGAAAGAGATCCATCTAAACTTAATCTTAGCTACGCAACATCTCAAAGATATAGAGTTGAAACTGTCACGACAATTGCAGAGAAGATTAAAGAAAATTGGACTCCTCCTTCTGTTGCAAACCTCCACTGGGACGGTAAATTGATGTCTACCCTTGATGGTGCCGGTCAAGAAGAAAGGTTACCAGTTCTTTTATCAGGAGTTGGTGGGACGAAGCTGTTAGGAGTGCCGGCAATTCCTCACAAGTCTACAGAAACGGCTGGGGATCTGATTTCAGAAGTAAGCATGAAATTGATAGAGGAATGGAACTGTGCAGAGTGTCTGGCTGGTATGGTGTTTGACACTACAAGCTCTAATACAGGTTCTCGAACTGTTGCAAGGTAGACTAAACCGCCCTCTTCTCTGGTATGCGTGTCGTCATCATGTTGGTGAAGTCATTCTGACCCACACGTGGGATGCCTTGAAAATCGAAGTTTCGAAAAGTCCCGAAATTCTCGTATTTAAAAGGTTTAAAGAAAACTTTTCCAGCATTACACATGAAAACAAAGCAGATCTTGATTTTCCAGAAATCCCGTTTGATTTGTTAGGAAGGATAAGTGAAATTAAAGCATTGTGCAATGCCTACCTTAAAAAGTCATTCAGCAGAGGAGATTACAAGGAACTTGTCACTTTAGTCCTTCTGTATCTAAGTGAAGGCAATGATATTGAAGGGTTTTCATTCAGCAGACCTGGTGCAATGCACAAAGCACGTTGGATGGCAAAACTTCTTTACGCCATAAAAATGGATCTTTTGGGTACAAAGATGATCAATGAACTTCCAAAAGGTGCCGTATTTGCAAGTCATCAGCTGCAGAAGATACGTCGCTTTGTACAGTTTGTGGTCTTCTGTTATGTTCCATGGTGGCTCACATCTCCTGTCCCCTCAGCTGCACCAATAAATGATCAACTTCTCATCAACTCTTTCATCAACTATAAGCTTATATAGACGGTGTAATGGCTACAGCAGCTATCAAGAGTTTTGGTAACCACATGTGGTATCTCACAGAAGAACTTGTTCCACTCGCTCTATTCAGCAACTCACTAGATGCTAACATTAAGCAGAAAATGGTGACCAAAATGTTGGGGCTTAAAGGAGATGGTTTGTGTTTGAAGCGGCATGGTAATGGGTTTGGAAAACCAACTTTTCCTGAGATGCCGACCGAGATAACAGAAGATCTTTCCAGATATGTTGGGATGGATTCTTGGTCATTTTTCAAAATAATGAAGATAAGCCAGGAATTCCTTTACAAACCTGTTACGGAGTGGGCCAGTGATGAAGGGTTTGAAAGTGCTAAGTTAGTTGTGAATAGCATAAGTGTAGTAAATGATGCTGCTGAGAGAGGTGTCAAGCTTGGTCACGACTTTCTTGGAACAGCTGTCAAGGAAGAACGCTACCAGAGAGTCTTGCAGGTGGTTGAAAACTCTAGACATGCCGAACCAAACACGAGAAAGAGAAAACTTTATTCCTCCTCGTGGTACCTCACTCTGTAAAATATTGGAACTTATAACAGTGTCTATGTACTCATAAGCTATACTTTTATAGCTTTGATGTTAAGGCTGGATTATGTACATTAAACATATATTTATAACAATACAAGCATCTATAGCTCCGTTATGTCATACAATAACAGAATTATGAGCAAATGCTAGCATAAGACTATCAGAATAGCATAGAATGACTCTAAAAACTCGTTTTTTGACAATAACATGCAAAATAAAGGTTGTATACCTATAGACTACTAACAAGTTGTATATAAATGTGATGATTCTGCATCTTTTGGTACCAAAATAAAGTCTGTACCATCTTCCGGAGTTGAGATACAGGACACCCAGGCTATTTCGGTGTCGCATGACATTTCGCAATCTTTGATCGCAATCTGCTACCCCTAGGATTTATCTGATTGTCCCCAAACTTCACAATTTTGTTAGTTAGGCTGAAACTCACCTCTAAAAAAAAGGTAGGCTTGATAGTGAAAAGTTGGGGCGGATGATGCACCCTACTGTTTAGACGAAATTCGCTCAATCCCCAAACTTTCTTTGTATTTTACTGCTGAATCCGTGTGCAATGTTTTTGTGTGTCCCTGCTTTGACGTCATTTCCTGTGAATAGTACATCACTTCAGCAGGGGTAAAAGGCATGAAGATGAAATTTTCACACGACAAGATATTTCACAATTCTTCTCAAAAGATTCCAAAGATCACAAATATGTAAAATCCCCATACTCGTATATAGATGGTAAAATAGACAAGGTGCAATTAAACAAACAGAGATACAGACAGTGAACTGGACAGATAGAAAAACAAGACAGACAAACTGATGAATACGTATCAAAAAGGTTGGTGGTCTCAAATATTTTGTTGTCCTGTTAAGAATACACTGGGATGGAATGACCAAGTTGTTGCACTTCAAATAAACTCAGATGGATCACTGGAATGGCAGTATCCTGATGCTAAGGTTAGTTCCAGATGTTGAACTAAAGGCGTTGTTACACTATGCAATTTCTCGTACGTTGTAGTTGCATTGCAACTTGACTCGCATTGTTTCGCAATAGTAGCGGATTAACCACTGGGCACAATGGGCCTGTGCCACGGGCCCCGCGCCCTCAGGGGCCCCGCGCTCTTGGAAGAAAAGAGAAAGAAAAGAAATAAAGGAATGTTTTTACTAGGCCATCGTGGCCGTATAGGATGTTATGAAGACATGTGCATAAATTACTCATTAAAAGTTGTGTGCAGTGTATGTAAAAATCTTCTTTTTTAAAAAAAATATTATGTTTGAGATTAGGGGCAGGGTCCCGCTATTTTAAGGGCCCGCACTTGCTTAATCCGCCGCTGGTGGAACGCGAGCTTCTGCAGAACATTGACTTGTCATTAATTAATGATTTTGCTATTAAGAAATCGCGTAAACATAACGTTTACAAGGCGTCTGCAGAATGAGACACCAATGCTTTGCATGTTCATGCATATACATTTTGTTCATGACTTCATGTTGGCTATTTTTAGCTGCATTAACTTTTAACTTTTTTCTTGTATATAATATATAATGAAAGATTTTGTTAACTGTTCACAAACACGCAGATAGGTCAGACCAAATTATTGACATATATTTCCCTTTTTGTAAACACACAGGCAACTTTTAATCGTTTGGGGACAAAAGGAAGAATTTTTAATCTTTTGTATATATCTTTGAATTTTTTTAGTAAGGTTTTTTCGTCAGGGGGGGTCACGGGGCCCCGCGCTGAAAATATGCTGCGAGCCCCGCGCAACCCTAATCCGGCCCTGGCAATATTTGTGTTTGTAAGGTACGCATGCGCATCCAGTCTCCAAAGAGGAAAATTGCGAGACAAGTTGCAGATGGGGGTGTTACATTGTGCAACGCTGAAAATAGTTGCTGTAATCATAATGATTGCAGAAAGTAGAACTACACTCTACTTATTGCAGAAAGTAGAATTACACTCTACTTTCTGCAACGATTGCAGCAACTTGTGTTGCAACAATTTTTGCCGTTGCAAGGAATGTTACACTTTGCAATGGTTTGCAACTTGTCTCGGAGAGTTTTACTGATTGCTTATTTGATGTTTTGTTAGGGGGATGCACCACAACCTCGTGCTGCCCATGGTATGGCAAGAATTGGGAAGAAAGGTTATTTATTTGGTGGGCGACATTCGGTAAAAAATCAGCCAAGAAAGTTGGAATTTTCTTTTACAGATATTGCTTAAATTTAGAGAGGTTAATGGGACATTCCGCCCCCAAAACAAGTGTTGCCTAAATGAAAGTTCTTTTTCGCCTTGCATGAGAATGGGTATTAGTTTTCTTCTAATCTTTTTAGTTTGAGAGAAATTTGGTTTTGTTTATCGTATTTTTGTAAATTGAAGGCCGCCATTTTCTTCCATTAATTTTTGACGTCATTGAGTGATAGAAACACTTTGAAAATAAATCCTTCACAATAGCGTGAATAGATATCCTTCACAATAGACTAAGACCACGTTATTGTCATGCTATTGTGAAGGGTTTCTTTGTGCAGTGTTTCTATCACAGCGACCGCATTCGCCAGCAATCAGAACAAAAATGGCGGCCTTAAATTTACCAAAAATACGATAAACAAAGCCAAATTTCTCTAAAATTAAAACGATTAAAAGAAAACTAATATCCATTCTCATGTAAGGCGACAAAGAACTTTCATTTAAGCAACACTTGTTTTTGGAGGTGCAGGAGTGTCCCTTTAAATGAAACCTAGAAAGTTTTGACTAAATTAGTCAACAAATCATTGTGAAAATATCAAAGACATCCACCTTTGAACAATTGGACCTTGATGAAACGATGAAGGGATAGGCAACAAGAATTTAATCATAATAATATTTATTCAGGATAACGTCACCGAAGTGTTTTTCAGTGGGTCCTGTAATACTTCACAAGATTACATTATATTACATTACGTTACGTTACGTTACGTTACGTTACGTTACGTTGTATACATTTAAATGTCATCACTGCTATGTATGTATGTACGTTACGTTACGTTACATTACATTATACATTACACATTACATTACACATTACATTACACATTACATTACACATTACATTACATTAAGTCACGTAACATCACATTACATTACTATTATAAACTGTACAATGGCTCTCACATTCACTTTGAATTTTTGAAACTAATTAAATTGGTGTTTTTTCAGTTCATTTTTAAATATTGTTAGCGAGTTTGTGCTTCTTGTTTTATTGTCCAAGTTATTAAAATCCATTGATGTGTGATAAATCAGTTTTTGTTTTCCGCAGTTTGTGTTGACTTTAGGTAGATGTAGGTTGTTGTTGGTCCTTGTAAAATATTTATGAATGTTATTATTTCTAATTAGTTCAAAGTCAAGATCTATTAAACCGTTAATACATTTAAATATAAAAATACAGCGACGTTTCTGTCGTCTGATTATCAGAAGTGTCCAGTTAATTGTTTAAGGCTTTAATTTGTATGCGCTAACGTTTTGAGCAAAGTGTCTTTGTCACAGAGTGAAATATATTTAGTGAGACTTTCTACACACTATTTTGGCAATACACCAGTTCCTTTTAGAGTATGTCATTTTTTATTAGCCTCACTAATGTGCCCTGGGACTTCTTTCCTTTGCTTAGTTTCAAAAACCAGACATGATTTCTTTTTTGTATTTCTCAGGTGTGCCGTGACAACGACCTTCATTGCTTTGATCTAGAAAATTATGAGTGGAGTGGTCGGTAGGTGGATATACCTAAATATAAAATAATATGAACTAATCAAATAATGTGATTATATAATAATTGAACTAATATCAAATAATCTAAACTATCAAATAATATGAACTTGTATCTGCTGACTCCACAAGCCATATGCAGGATGTCATGACGCATCTGGAGGGATGGGCTGAGCACAATAAAATGGAAACGAATACCAAAACTAAGGACATGTGGATAGGTTTTAAAAAATCCTGCCCGGGACCTCAAAGTATCAGCGTTGGAGGGAAGACATTGGAGAGAGTCAATGAGTGTAAGCTTCGTGGAGTTAGCATACAGAATGACTTAAAGTGGAACACTCATGTGTCAGACATATAGTGACCAGAGCAAACAAGAGGATATATTAACTGTAGGAAGAGTCTGTAGGAAGAGTCTGTAGGAAGAGTCTGGCCTACCTGGAAGAAGACATCGAAAGAGTACAGAACAGGTGTTTAGATGTCTACCCAGGAAGACAGTTGAATCATTAGCAGCCAGACGGGATAATTCAACAAGTAAAGAATTCAAACACTTTATGAAATTCAGTGAACAGTGATGCAGGCGGTTTTTATAGGCACCAATCGATCATATAGTACTTGTGATTACCTTTTTAGTTATATTATTATCACATGTAATACTGTTGTAAACGGCAAATATAATAATAATAATAATAATAATAATAATAATAATAATAATTATTATTATTATTATTATTTTTATTATTATTATTGTTATTATTATTATTATTATTATAAAGGAAACCGACTGGGAAGGGGCAATAAAGATAAAACATCGAATCAATCGTTTTTTCAATATTCCTATAGGTTACCCATCAACGGTCCAGGGCCTTGTGGGAGATCATGGCACATTTTTGTTCGTTGTGGTGCCAACCATCTTCTACTTTTTGGAGGATTTGATGCCATGGACAAAGAATTAGGTACTGAAAATAAAAATTATGTAATCCTTTCCGCCGAAATAGGAGGTATGGTATTTCAAAGAGCCTTTGCCTGAAATGTTAAACTTCCTACTCAGTATTTTGTCAGTACACCAACTTTCCTTTTCATTTGTCCCCTCGAAAGCGAGGGTGATAATCTCGCAGCGGCCAGGATCTATTTTTCATGAAAATTTGTATATATATATATATATATATATATATATATATATATATATATATATATATATATATATATATATATATATATATATATATATATATATATATATATATATATATATATATATATATATATATATATATATTATATATATATATATATATATATATATATATATATATATATATATATAAGTCGTTTTGGATGATCCGTTTGAATCGAACAATATTTCGGCAGACAACGCGAAGCGGCGATTTGCGATCTTACGAACTACATAAAGAGGTTTGTACGAAGGGTATATACGTTTGCGCAATATAATAGGCACGTATGTTATGTATTCAGACTCGCTAATTCCAAATCTGTTTTCAGAATTGAAAACAGTTAAATATTGATCGAGATGACGTTCAAAATAATATACGACGAAGCGCCTGACTGATTGCCGAATAATTTCTAAGTACATAAACAGATTTTTACGAAGGATATGTATGTTCTCGTAATATAATAGACACGTATGTTATCTATTTAGACTCGGTAATTCCAAATCTGTTTTCAGAATTGAAATCGAGTAAATATTGCCCGAGATAATGTTCAAAATCTACGTACGACGAACCGACCTTTTGCGATTTGTTATCGATAGAGACTACAAATACAAATACGCGGTCTGGGAACTGGGGACCATGGGTGGGGAAAAGAAACTCTAGGAGTGGAGTGGGGTGAGGGGTGTATGTTAGAAAAGGCGGGCGAGGGGTTATTGCGGAACGTATTTCTAGTATTTTAATACTGCCTACGCACTTTCTCAAATCATGATTTATATTTTATATTTGGTAGGGGACGCATGGTTACTTGATGTCTGCTCCTTAACATGGATTCAAATTGATGCCTTTAACCACTTAAGGTATTATTACTTGTGCTACAGAGTTTTCGTCTGGGTTTTTTCTTGGTGTTTTTTTCTCTGGGTGTCACAAATTTGCAAAATTGCGCAATATTTCCCATTAGGCCTTGAGAAACTTAGAAGCATTTCAGAGCTTTGGACACAGAGCTATGGACGAGGTTGTTGATTTTCCGAGTGGTTTGCCTAGGCTCGTAATGCTTACAACTGCACACGCCCAGGGGTTAAAAAATGTTTCAGAAACACAGTACGAGTTCGTACGCTCTGTAGCTAAGTTGGCGTTCTCTTCATCGATGTTGACGTACGATTGCTAAACCAGTTTTACCCCATGTTCTCTATTGTATTTATTGCTCCATCATTTTTTCATCATTTTTTCTTGAACCACTAACCACTTTTCTTTTGCTCCCGAAGTATGCCAAAAACGTCGAAGCCATCAATGATATCGCTTCAAATCTCTATGACAATGCGAAGGAAATTCCGAAATTTCTTGCGCGAAAAACAATTCAGATTTAGACCCAGTCTCCCTATATCCATGTAAAAATGCCGGAAAATATTAAAGATGGCGGTCCGCGAAGCGGCGAACGTTTGTTGTTCGTTGTCTGTGAAGGAAACCTGAGGGAGCTGTAGTCAGTGTACGACATCGTACGTTTTTTAGATACCCTCGGCGTGCAATCGGACGCTGATCGCAGTAGACCTACACTAAAAGATCACGAGTGATTTCGGCACGGGTTGGTCCGCGATCTCAATAAAAGTAAACGCAATTACATTGAACTTGAAAAAAATCCTATACGAAAATTGCTTAAATGTGTCAATGAGTTGCACTGAAAAGTGTTACTCGGATTCTGTAAACCTTGCAAACTATTGCAAATTTATACTCCAAGATTTTATTTATTTTTTATTAAGAACATATTTTAACAGGATAACTACTTCAGTTAAAAAAACTGCTATCAATGTAGGTCCTGCAGTGATAATCACTATATAAATACAAAGATAAAACTAAAATATAAAATATAAAGAGCTAAAATAAATAAGATTCTATATATTATAAGTATATACATTATTTCTTGTTAAAACTATTAGAAATACGTGCCCCTTTATAAGAAAAAGGAGCGTTGGGTAGATTTTAACTTTATACTTTATCTAAAATAAAGTGATCACTATTCCTTTTTGATACACTTATCAACAAGACTATAGAGAAAGTACATGTATATCTCTACGATGGCATAAAGGATCTCAGCCTGTTTAGGAGGTCATCGGTTGATAAACCAGATCCAACTTTGTAGTACACAATTATAGCAGCTCTTCTCTGCAATCGTTCTATTGACTTACTATTTCCTTCACCACATTCATGCCATACAACGTCACAGAAATCCAAAACTGGGAGCACCATCGCTTTATAAAGTCGATTTTCAGCCTCCAGTGTGAGTAAGGTCTTAGTCTATAGAACATACCAAGCATCTTTGAAATATGATCATTGAATGACAAAGTATTATCAAGCACAACACCCAAGTATTTAAACGAGTTTGTGTGTTTGACAGTTTGACCATTGAAACATATATTAACGTCATTGCTGTTTTGAAACAAAAGACGCTGGTGAGCACCAAATGCCAAGAACTCAGTCTTATCCATGTTCAAAATAAGTTTATTCGAGATAAACCATTTAGACAGATTCCCCTTCGTGTCTCGCTCGCCCCGCTCCTCCGCCTTGCCGGGTACGAGACAGCAAACTCGGAGCTTCTAATGATCTCTCGTCACTTTACACTATGCAAATATGCAGGCTTCAAAATCAGCTCATCAGATACAATAGAAAGCTCAATCCAGTCGTATTTTTGAGATCAGTGGATGGTATCCATCAACTTCATATTGACTCGTTTACCAGACCTCCACGTTCCTCACCTGGTCCATCCATTTCATCTTCTCCATTGTCCATGTTTCAGAACCACATTTAAACACTCTTTCAACTCGTTCCGGACTCGTGTGAACAGGGTCATAATCGAATACTCTAAAAGGTTGTTGTACCAGGGGCGGCGTGGCCCACCGACCCTAACCCTAGGGACACCGGGCGATTTCCCGGTGGGCCCCCAGAAATCTGGTGATGGTAGGCCCCAAGCAGGCACCGAACAATGACACACCCTGCTCTCTCGCTGTGAGCAGTGGGCCCCTATCGAATAGTTTCCCGGGCCCTATTTTTGAGTTACGCCGCGCCTGTGGTGTACTGCCGAAATAGTGGTGTTGTACTGAAGTTTCATATAATCCTGAAATGACGTAACATAGACTATAGGTAGTAAAATTCGAAATTAAAATCAGCTTTTATTACCATGGCTACTATGGTAGTTATCGAGTCCAGGTTTCGGTGGCTTCCTGTATTATTTTTTGGGTCGACAAATTGCAATTATTGCATCATCCCGATAGGCTTTGCGAAACCACTTGGTGTGCTCATCTTCAGGTAATAAGTTCATAATATATAATACATCCACAACTAGAAATACGTTCCGCAATAACTCCTCTCCCCACCCCATCCCTAGAGTTTCTTTTCCCCATCCATGGTCCCCAGTGCCCAGACCGCATCTGTCGATAACAAATCCCAAATGGCCGGTTCGTCGTACGTAGATTGGCTGACGTTTCCATATGGACTTATAGTACGTATTCCATATAAGGTCATATCGGACGGGACTGGGAAGAGCATATACGTTGCCCTAACGAGCAAATACATTGCCCTCGTACCAGCCCACTGGATGTGGGATTGTTAACACATTACCGTATGTTCGATTATCCCATATGTACTTCTAGTACGTATTCCATATGAGGAAGTGACCGACGAGCAAATAGAAGGCATTGACGAGCAAATAGAAGGCATTAACGAACAAATACATGGCACTCGTACCAGCCCGCTGGATGTGGGATTATTAACACGTTACGATATGTTCGATTATCCGCTCTTTTTAAGAAAACTACGTTCGCTAGCCGGATAAACTGTACGCATATTGTAAACAGATAATTTACCTTTGTTTTAACATATATTGTAGCTTAGGGAGTTGATTATTTCTCAAGAAAACGTTCGTCGAAGACAGCCGTGTTTTTGTTTACAAGATGGTATCCGTATTAGGAAAATTATATTTTGGCTTGTTCGATTATCCGCGCTTTTAAAGAGAACTAAGTTAGCTACCGGGATAAAGCTGTACGTATGTTGTAAATAGATAATTTAACTTTCCTTTGATATATTATATAGCTTTGTGGGTGGTTTATTTCTCAAGAAAACGTTTGCCAAAGGGTTAGGACCTTTGTTGTTTTTGGGGTCGGTTACAATCCAATTAACAAGGAGGCTGGTACGAGGTTTGAACGTGTCAGCTATTTGCTCGTTAATTCACTCTATTTGCTCGTCAATGCCTTCTATTTGCGCTTCCTTATAAAAGGAATACGTACTAGATACCCCTATCGATTATCCGCTCTTTTTAAGAAAATTACGTTCGCTAGCCGGATAAACTGTACGCATATTGTAAACAGATAATTTACCTTTGTTTTAACATATATTGTAGCTTAGGGAGTTGATTATTTCTCAAGAAAACGTTCGTCGAAGACAGCCGAAAGTTCGTTTACAAGATGGTATCCGTAATACGAAAATTATATTTTTGGGCATGTTCGATCACCCGCTTTCAAAGAGAACTAAGTTAGCTACCAGGATAAACTGTATCTATGTTGTAAATAGATCATTTAATTTAAAAGAATAATATTCTATAGCTTTGTGGGAGGGTTAGGACCTTTGTTGTTTTGGGGTCGGTTACAATCTAATTAACTTGGAGGCTGGTACGAGGGCAATGTATTTGCTTCCCAGTCCCGTCCGATATGACCTTATATGGAATACGTACTATAAGTACCTATCATATAAATATCCCGAATTTAAAACATAGTCCTAACCCCAACATAACCCTAACCCTACACCTAATACTAACCCTAACTCTTACGATAATGCTTTATTTTAGAAATAACAGCTGATTTTAATTTCGAATTTTACTGCTGATAGTCTATGTGACGTCATTTCAGGATTTATATGAAACTTCACCCGTTATCTCGGCCAATATTTACTCGATTTCAATTCTGAAAATTTCAATTCCAGTTTTGGAATTACCGAGTCTAAATACATAACATACGTGTCTATTATATTACGAGAACGTGCATACCCTTCGTAAAAACGGTTTATGTACTTAGAAATTAATAAATTATTCGGCAATCAGCCAGCCACGGCCCGCTTCGTCGTATATTATTTTGAACGTTATCTCGGTCAGTATTTAACCGTTTTTAATTCTGAAAACAGATTTGGAATTACCTAGTCAAAGTACATAACATACTTGTCTATTATGTTACGCAAACGTGTATACCCTTCGATAAAACCTGCTTATGTACTTAAAAATTAATCGGCCATGTTTGTGCCGCTTTGCTTCCAAAGAATATTGGCCGATTAAAACGGATCACGCAAAAGGCGTACTCGGAACTTACCGGTTGGTCCTAGCCAATCATGTGTGCGAGATTTGGTCCTAGGACTCCTACCATGTACGGCTAACATATATACAAACTTTTCGTGAGAGCGGCGAGATTATCAACCTCGTACCCAGGGTCTTCTCAGTGCCCGGGGAGGAAGCGCCCGACCTTCGCTGTTCGCCGCCTGGACCTTCGCGGGATGGGATGGGAGGGGAGTGGAGCGAGGGAAGAGAAGACCCTGGTAAAGGCTGGTCACGTGACTCCATGGATATTGGATTATTTTGTAACCTGGCTTATTCTCGCTTATATCATCCGGGGGGCCGGATCGCTGTGAAAACATACCACAAACTTCTATAATTGAAAGTATAAACAGTATATGGATAATTTAAAAATATTACAATTTATTGGAAAGACAGTACGGACTGCAGACAGAAGTTGAAAGATGGTGGATTACTTCGAAAAATGCGTTGATTTACGGACATTTGTTGCTGTCATAAGATAAACATGATTAGTATTTAAAATAATAGTCATAGTCTGACTGTATTAAAATTGTAAATTCGAACTGTTCTGGCGTTGATCATGAGGGACTTTAAGATCTACGACGGCAACCTAGGACGGGGACAAACAAACGAATCTTCATGCGAAACAATAAGAATGAATAATTTTTATTCCCAAGAGTAATTTCAACGCCGTTCTCGTTCTGTTTACAACGCCACTGAGAGCATTTTCACGTCTTTAGGACGACGGTAACTCGCGGAGAGATGAGAGATTGACTTAAACACAGACACTATAATCGTTTTAGAAATATTGAAGCGTTTTGGAGATCATAAAACAAGCTTGGAGTGTCAAATACGCTAGTCAATCGACCGTGCTTTCAATTCAAATGCTAAAATTTGTATTGCTTTTACTGCCGTCGCCGTCCTAGGTTGCCGTCGTAGATCTTAAAGTCCCTCATGATCAACGCCAGAACAGTTCGAATTTAAAATTTTAATACAGTCAGACTATGACTATTATTTTAAATACTAATCATGTTTATCTTATGACAGCAACAAATGTCCAGTAAATCAACGTATTTTTCGAAGTAATCCACCATCTTTCAAGGCTTTCAACTTGTCTGCAGTCCGTACTGCCTTTCCAATAAATTGTAATCTTTTTAAATTATCCATATTATGGATAATTTAAAAAGATACTGTTTATACTTTCAATTATAGAAGTTTGTGGTATGTTTTCACAGCGATCCGGCCCCCCCGGGTGACCAGCCTTTACTTCTCTTCGCTCGTTCCACTCCCCTCCTATCCCGGGCGCTCCCTCCCCGGGCACTGAGAAGACCCTGGGTACGAGGTTGCGAGATTATCACCCTTCGTTTCGCTAAAGCACATGGCATTGTATTTGTACTTGTACTATATAGTATCTAAATTATATCATCATGCATGCACATATATAACGTATATTCAGGATGACATGCCAATTTGATGCTTGTCGACAATGATCTAGCTCGCCTGCGTGCAGACTCTACAATCCAGAATGATATATCTATATCATTCTGGATTGTAGAGTCTGCACGCAGGCTATGATCTAGCTGACACAGTACTTGTTCAATCCCTAACAATTTCTGTTGACATACTACTCAAATTAGTCGAGACATGGACGATTTTTTTATCGCTTCCGAAGCGACAGTTTTATTAACCGCGGATCAAATTTCACAGCATCACGCGGTGTATTTTCATGTACCACGTGATGAACATCCAATTATTAACCATGCATTGTTAACTCGTAAACAAGCTATCACGTGGTATATAAGAATACACTTCGTGATGCTTTGAAATTTGATCCGCGGTTAATGAAACTGTCACTGTGAAGGCGATAAAAAAATCGGCCCGGCCTCGCTCTACGTTTGAGTAGTATTTAGTGTCAACATACCCAATGTCAATGTCAATGTATTACCTGTAAGTTGAAGTTTGATTGTAATTCTGGCTTGTCATCAGTCCGGAACGAAGGAGTCATATAAGCTGTATTTTACATTGCAAACCTAGGACCAGCATTGTCCAAGCCTATTAACAGACACAATAAGTTGTGGCGCACTAGGCCATCTACTGTAGTCTTACGAGGTGATTAAAAATGTTCGAAGGATGTCGTGGGCTGACCTGCTCCAGACTAAAAATAGCAACACCGCGATTAGGCCACATAAAAAAAATTACTTGTTTAGCGTCCCCGCCCGACCTGGGAAATGTCCCCGACCTCAATTTTATTTTTATTTTTTTAATTATTTTTTTTTATTTTGCACAAAACATAGTTTAAACTATCAAAACTATCGTTTTTCCACCTTTCCAGTCTTTTTATTATCCATGGTATTTGATATTTCTAAGGAAACTAGCTGACGTCAGCGTGAAAACCTTGTTGAAAATCGTGATATCACGAAGATGTCACGAGTATGCAGATTTTGCTGAGTTTCTCTTTGACTTCTCCATATTTTCGTATTCAGGTAGCTATATTGAGATTCCAAAAAGTTCCATCGTCTCACAAACTTGCCTAAGCCACGACTAAGTGTTCGAGGTAAATGTTGTTCGTCTTTGTTTCAGCTGTTTTCTTTTTGTTGTGAAGAAACTGACGTCGCAAAAACTACCGTTATTTTAGTTGAAATATGCGACGCGTTTTTCACCGTCTAAAGTTGGAACTTTTCGTCTAAAATGAGTAATGGTAGTCGGATATTCCATCGTAAAGTGGCATTGTTATATTTTTTGGTAGTTTGACTATCATTTTTAGCTGTATTATTGCAAAAAGTTGCGATTTATGGGGATTTTGTGACGTGACGATTTTCAACTATATCAACTGGTGCCTTAACCAATCAGCACGCTGGAAACGTCACACGTGATCTTAGTTTCCTATCCAGTCTTTCTATTATCCATGGAAATACCCTACTCATGTTTTACTGTCCATTTGAGCATTGTCGATCTCCATTGTGTCGGGCACCTCGATGAGACCATGATCAGACAAAAGTGTAACCACGGTTGATTGAAATTTTATATCCGGTTTGCTTTGTCACGACGGTTTTTAATATAAAAAAATAAAAATAAAAACCTCCCTCCCGACCTGGAAAATTTGGAATGGGTGGACGCTAAACAAGTAATTTTTTTTATGTGGCCCCAATACGTCGTTAGGATTATGGTAATATGATACACGCTATCTGTCAAGTTGTAATCCCTAAGTGCATAATATTTAATAATATTTTGAGATCCCTAATCTGATTATCTGAATCATGTGAAGCATGTTTCCATTCGATCTATTGCGAGATTCCGTCATTCCGATAAATATGGTTTATAGATAGATATAGATAGAATTTTTATTTAAATACGGTAAAAATCATCAGTACTATAGACAAATCCCAAACCAGCAGTTAAAAACTAAACCGTTTAAAAACATCTATAATACCCAAGTTGAAACAACGTGAGTGGAAACTATATTTCACATGACCAACTTTCCAGCGGCGTAATTTACGACAACAGTAACTCTGATAACAGTAACTCATACAAATAATCAATTCACATTTGTTCTACAGAAGAGACAGTTACTGAATCAAATGAGTAATAAAACGTGTTGTGCTGCGTAGTGTAGTATCTAAAAAGGTTGGTGTACTGCCGAAATAGCGTGCAAGTACTCTAACGTTTCGAGCGAATTCACTCTCTGCTGCAGCTCTGATGGCATTAGCTCTGTATAAACGCTATTTTGGCGGTACACCAACCTTTTTAGACTTGATCTATAGTTCCTGAACGTATTCCACCATGTGTAACATTGCTATTTTTAGTCTGGAGCAGGTCAGCTTTTAGCCGCATGTAGTCGTGGTGAAGTCGCCGTTGTTGGTCTACTGCTTCTCATCAATAATCGTGCGAGTCGTTTCAAAATGTGTGCAGATAATCGAGACGATTATATACATATAATATGAGAAACATCCTTAAAGTCTCATCTCATGATTGTTTATGGGGACCGAGGTAGATATATAGATTGAATACAAGTTGAACAATACTAGCAGGTTCTATAGTTGCCATATTCAATCAAAGACAATAACATTCCGCTTTTGATTACGAACGTTCCATGGCAAACGGATAGAACTAGAAATGTTCCTTTTATAATATTTTGTTCAACGTTCAGTTAGAAGAATTTCGAGTTGATGCATAAGAGATACATTGAATATTGTAAACATGAAAGAGAAATCCCATACCACAGTTTAATTTTGAGAAGTATAGCACTACAAATTGTGAAATTACCATACATGATTACAAAAACGTCAACATTTAAAAACTATTTTACATAATCTAAACGTCAATCGAATGTCTTCGTAAAACTACACATCTATATGCATTGTCTAACCGTTTATACAACTACTATAATTGGCTGTAGTCTAAGTTAACCAGTGGTCACCAGTACGAAACGTGGAAAATAGACCAAGAAGACATCAGAAGAAATGTTCATCATACAGCTTTAGTTTCTTTTCAAATGTTTCAATGATGGTGAATGTCCCCAAATGTTTAGTATAATCTCCAAGTATTTAAAATATCCCCAAGTGTTTAGTATATTATCAATGGATAGTAATATCGGTCTTCTGCGTTGATTAATTGTTTGCCACTGTCGTCTTGCTTGATTGTCTTGATAATAAACACAGTAATCACCACAATCGCTATAATCCCAACAACTATTGTTGCAACAACCATGATTGTTCGCTTTCTTCACAACTCTTTTGGTAACACTTTATTGTGTATACTCTCACCAAAGATGGGCCCCCGAAAATCTGGTGATGGTGGGCTCTCGCTGTGAGCAGTGTGCCCGTATCGAATAAATCCTGAAATGACGTAACATAGACTATAGGTAGTAAAATTCGAAATTAAAATCAGCTGTTATTACCATGGCTACTATGGTAGTTATCGAGTCCAGGTTTCGATGGCTTCATGTATTATTTTTTGGGTCGACAAATTGCAATTATTGCATCATCCCGATAGGCTTTGCGAAACCACGTGGTGTGCTCATCTTCAGGTAATAAGTTCATAATATATAATATATAATATATAATACATCCACAACTAGAAATACGTTCCGCAATAACTCCTCGCCCGCCTTTTCTTCCAACCACCCCCCAACGCCATCCTATAATTTTTTTTCCCCATCCATGGTCCGCATTTGTCGATAACAAATCCCAAATGGGCCGGCCGGTTCGTCAACCTCGTACCCAGGGCATTTTGCCTCTCGGGAAGTATCTTGTTTTTGAATACGCCGCTCACAATACTTACAATCGCACACGCCGATCGCGGTAGACCTACTCTAAAAGATGCCGAGCGATTTCGAAACGGGTTGGTCCGCGATCTGATGAAAACTTATATGAATGCCAATCTTACAATGAATGCCAAACTTACTATGAATGCCAAACTTACAATGAATGCCAAACTTACAAAACTAAAAACGAATATAAACTTGAATACAACATGTGTGTCATTGAATTGCTCAAATGATGTCAATAGAAGCACAAAGAACTTACTTGACGAAGCCAAGTTGCAAGTGTCAGCCGATACTGGATATTTATATATGAACGAGGTAACTTTATTAATATTTATGATTTGTTTTATTTTTGCCTGTATAATTGTTTATTGTGTTACAATGTTCGTGCAAAATAAAGTCGATGTGATGTGATTCAACAGTTTATCGTTTCATTGAACCAGTTTATGGTTCCATTGGTTCCATGAAACTGCAAAACTGCATGACATAATAATTCAAAGCTCTGCACGTTTCAATAACCCTGCTTCCGTTGAGAATTGTACCTGTTTGTTTCAGAAGTTCCCAGTTATCAATAGAAGTTTTCTGCTGATATTGACCCAGACACTTTTAACACAAAGGAATGTAGATCTCGTTATGCTAATTTATTGTGATTGATCGAGCTGAACCTACCTAGTGAGGATACCAGCTAAAAAACTCTCGCCTTTTGAATAAAAGTAGAAAATTGCGTAAACAGCTTCAAAAACACATTAAAAGAAATGTACCCAGGTCTTCTCATATCCATCGTCTAGTTTATGCATTTAGCCATGAACTAGCCTGCAAAAGCAGGCGTTTCGGGGTTGGGCGAGGGGGCAGGGCCGGGGCGAGGGACCCGAAACGCCTGCTTTGCAGGCTAGCCATGAACGGAAAGTAAGGTATTTACCTCAAGTTAATAAAAAATCAAAGGGTTTACATGAAAAATCAAAACGACATAGAAAACAAACAGCTGGACCGAAAACTTCTGTATTTCTTTCTAAACATATAAATAAAGAGAGGAACAAGACTTACATGAACTTAAACCACAGAGTGAATTGCTGCAAGTTCAGTCTTAGTAGAGACATTGAAAAGAACCCAGGTCCTAATTTTATTGATCCAAATAAAACTATTCATGCACCTTACAGTAGGGTGCACCTGGCACCCCATGATTGAGAATTTTTCAGAGGAATGTTTTGTAGATCGAAAGTTATGTTCCACTACTGAAGATATGAACACAGACAAAAAATTAGCGAAATCGGTCGATATCTATGTGGGCAACACAGCCGCTGAAATTGCAACATTTCACCCATTTTCATGAAATTAATAAGGTTTAAATCAACTTGGTAAGAGATTATTAAGTTGTTAAGTTTTATTTAAAATGACATTTTAAGTATTTCCAGTGATCACAGCACAGCTAAATAATAAAAATATATCATTTGTGTAAGTTTAGAAGATTAAATTAACACTGTCAATGGAAAGTTAGTCAGTACTAAGATACTTCGTCTCGAGATTACTACTTTTCCGCAGATTAGGTTTTTGCTTCCTGTCCTGTTCAACTACTTGAAGAATGTTCTGGTAATGTTTCTCAGTTTTAGCACTGTTGAGATAATCAGTGGACAATTTTACCCCTCTCTCTGCAGCATCATTGACTACATTAACTGCACCGACGTTATAGAGTGATGATTGAAATGCTTCTGAGTCTGACCACTTGTCTACTAAAAACCAGGAGTCTTGTTTTATGAAGTCTGCCAGTTTTGATGACTCGTTGATGTCGGATGGAAAGACTGGTTTTCCATAACCAGTTCCGTACCGGTCTGTTGGTGCTGCTACTGGGAATTCTGGCTTCACACTTAGTAGTTTATCTGCAATCTGCCTCTTGTCAACATTAGATACTTTGGTGCTGAACAATGACAGTGGCACCATCTCTCCCACCAGATACCACAAATGTCTATCAAAACTTCGAATTGCACTCTCTGATATTACTTTGTTCACTTTTCTGTACTTGAGAATGTTTTGATACAGTAGTAGAGTATTCCAAGGGGCATCCACCCCAACGCTAGCACGAAACCACCACGAACAATACACTAGCACGATGAAATTGACAAAGTCTCGTAGTTTCGGTACCTGAGCACTGGTGGTTATGGTACCCTTTGGGAGCTCACATATCTCTGTTTCCAATAATACCAGTTTAAACATATAGAGTAGCTTTCCCATCCATCTGGCCTTGTGGACAGCACCAGGTCGCCTGAATTTCACACAATCACTGTCTGTACTCAGATATGCTCTACATAGTTCCAGCAGTTCCCTGTAGTCGTCTCTGCGATACTTTATCTTTCTCTCTGCCAGTTCTATCACTTCATCTTTCCATTCGGTGACAACAGTACGTACATTTTCAGGAAAATTGTTGATATTCAAATGCTGCAAGGGTTGCTGCTGACGTGGTATGAGATTCCAGTTTTTTCTCAAACGGGAAAAAGAGCTACTTCTGGAGACTTGGACGATTCTATCTTTAGATCATCAAACAAATGAGACACAATCAGTTCACCCACATGGTGTTGGCAGCCTGACCAAAGTAATGGACGTCCAAGATCGCGTTGGATGCTTACAAATGCAGCCGTCAGATGGCCTGTATTAGACGATGTTGTGTCAAATACCATGTTGGAAATTGTATCAGAGCACTGCCAAGATTTCAATAATTCACATGTCCGGTTAGATATAATGTCACCGGCTTGCTGGTCTGTGCCTGACTTGTAACTCGGAATACCAAGTAGCTTCATTTCCTCTGAGTTTCCTACGGTAATTGCTAATCGCTCCTCATGTTGGTACTGATCAGTCAGAGTGGGAAGACTTTTCCCATCCCAGTGTAGTGAGGCCAACTTTGGTGGGATCCACAACTCCCTTGTTTTACTAGCTATCTGCTGGCTAACTGCACGTCTAGAAGTATCGGCATGTCTGTATGAAGTACAAACTTTAGATGGATCTCCCCCAACTTCCTCTATGAATGCCTCTGTAAATGCCGCCTGTTGGGCATGTGTCATTCTCATCCGTGCTGCTAAGGAAACCAATCTTGGTGACTTTATAATGTCAGGAGGTATGAAACAGTCTGTCCCTGTGCGCACTCTTCTATGAGGCTTGGAGTCGAGTTTCTTGGTTGGAACATAGGAGGCCAGACGTATTTCATCATCACTGGAGTTGCACAGTTGAAAACAAAGTTTGCGAATCTTTGGCAGACTTCTCACGGCGTTTCTCAGCACTGGAGATTATTAGTTGCTTTCGCTTCAATTTTGATAGTGTTAACATATCCATACCAGCAATTGTCACTTTCCTGTCAGTTTTCATCGATTTTAAAAATTCCAAATCATCAGGATCATCTATTTCACCTTCAGCATTAGGCGACCATAGAGCGAATGTTTCCGACAGTTCCATCTGGTATCGTTGGAGTTTGGCAATTGTTGACGGACTAGTTCTTCGTGCTTTGGGTATCCTACGGAATTTCTGATTTTCCTCAAGCAATTTGATGATTTTCTGGCAACATGCTGCTCTTTGAGCATAGGAATCCCACCCTTTTCATAAAATGGTGAAACATGGCCAAGCACAATTTTAGCAGACTGATATTTGGTACGATTCTGAGAATAGCCATCCAGGCATCCACATGATGGAAGAAGACACATCGCAGCACTTGCTTGGCAGTCGGTAGACGACTCCCTGTGATTATTGCATCTGCTTGGGTTACAGCTGACCCTAAACCATAAATTTATTTTTCACTTCGGGTGTTGGTAGCAGTCATTATATTTGGGTTTTTTTGTGATCATTTTGGCTCTAAAAACTTGGAAAGAATTGAAACAATGAAAGTACTGTATTTAGAAAAACATAGTTTCCAAGTAACCAAGATAACTTCATATAATACTTCAAAATGTCCTTCAACTCAATTCTTATGAACCTGAAAACGATTAGTCATGAATTGGCACTGTACATCTGTCCAAATTTACATTCTATAAACTTACCATCTTCTACAGCATGATCCCAATGATACCAATTTGAAAAGAAGCCATGTTCTGAGCCCGCACTCTGCTGCACAGCAGTAAAGTGTTGTTATCTGAACAGCTTAGCAGCAGCTGTGTCCCATTTTATTATTTAAAATGGGTATGGCTCATATCCCATTATCCCTGGAATCTCAAAGATGCCAAATGGCAACTTATTTCCTACAATTAATTAATATTGGGTATATCCAAAATGGCGGCTACCTCAATAAGAGAAGGGCATCAGTTGCCCACATAGATATTGTCGGATTTCAATAAAAATTTTCCACATTTACTAAGTATCGGATTGGAACATTTAAACCAATCTACAAAGAAATTGGGGATCATGGGGGCGTTAGGTGCACCCTACCTTACAGTCAAGGTGATGTTGATGTATTTGGTCCAAATGCCGGGCAGCAATGTGTAGCTATGAGTTTGTGTGCTTTGATACATAACTTCAGAAACAAATCAATTACTTACACAATAAATCACCCAGAACACTTAGTTGAAATTATGAACCTTGGAAATGAATTGTATTCTGCATTGTCAAGATTATCAAGGCAATCTTATTTATTGCTAACTGAATTACCCACCATGGTTACAGTGCTAAACACAAATTATCAACTGGAGTTTAGTGAAAGTTACTCTGGTAGACTCCATACAACTGGGTTTTTGCTGTGGCTTCCAAACTATTGCTTATCTTGTATTTTTCAACATGATGCAAGGCAAATAAAGTATTTCTTGTTGATATGCAATGAAAGCCAAACAATAAATTTATTTGAACAATTTAATGATGTAGATTTTCTCATTAATAAATTTTGCCATATTGTCACACAAAAACTTAAATGTGAAGAAATACAATACAATATTCAATTTTTGTCATGTTCTTGTCAACTAACAAAATCAGAGAAGCAAAAAGTTGCAAGAAAGTATAAGTCTACCACACAAAAAAGGTTACTTCCTGACAAAAAAAAGAGAAATATTATGCAAATTTGGAACCTGCTAAGAAAAAAATGATGCTTGAGAAAGCTGCTTTAGACTACAAAACTATGGATCCTATAAAGAAAAAACTACTACTTGCAACAAATGCACAAAAATATAAATTTAAAAAATGTAAATTATCAATGGATTTACATGACTTGGATGATTATATTTCTAGGTTTTGCAGTAAAATAAAAGAAGGTCCTTATTATATATGTTGTGTGTGCAATCGACTACTCTACAGAAAATCAGTCATATCACTAAATCAAAATAAGTACACAGATGTCCCTGACACTCTGTTCACTGATGTAAAGTCATTTGATGAAAAAGAATACATTTGTAAAACCTGCCATTCAAAGTTGTTAAAGGGGAAAATTCCTTGCCAGGCAATCTATAATAACATGTATGTTGATAACATACCAGCTGAGCTTGCATGTTTAGAAAAACTTGAACAAATTCTTATTGCACAACGAATAGTTTTTGAGAAGATAATAGTAATGCCAAAAGGACAGCAAAGAAAAGTCAAGGGAGCAATCTGTAATGTGCCGGTTGAATGTGATGAGACATGTAAAGTTTTACCACGGCCACCAGAAAGATCAGGTATTATAATGTTGAAACTTAAACGTAAACTTGAATTCAGAGGTCATGTATATTTTCAAGCAGTGCGTCCCCAGTTAATTCTTGATGCGCTTAACTGGCTCAAGGTAAACAATGCATTGTATAATAATATTACAATTGATGTTCAAAATATCAGTGCAAAACTTACCAGTTTAGAACAAGATGACAATACTTCAGGTATAAATTTTGATAAAAATGAAAAGTCTTTAACAGAAAACTGCAAGCAACACGTTACGAATGATGATAATACTGAGGAAAAAGACGACCCATTGAATGAATATAGACAAGCAACTAATGAGACATGTTTGCAGTCTGTATTACCAGATTACCTTGTTACAATACAAAGTAATGGCAATTGTTCATTAGGGAATGAAGTGTACAATATTGCACCTGGAGAAAACAAAAATGAGAGACATAAAATGTGAAGAGCTTGCATTTCCAGTGTTGTTTCCAAAAGGACAGTTTGACTTCACTGAAGAAAGAAAGATTAAATTGTCACCAGTGAAGTACTTCAATGCTCGTCTTTTACATTATAGTGGAAGGTTTGCAACAAATCCAGAGTATCTTTTCTTTGCACAATTTATAATGGAACAAAAAAAGTATCAGATAGTATTAATATAGCCTTAAAAAAAATTCATGGCCAACCTGTAACTGCATCACAAATAAAATCAGATGTAAACAAGTTAAAAGGCTTAATTTGTCAAGATCAGGCATTTTGTTTTTAAGGCAAATTCCAGGCACACCACCCTACTGGCAAAAATTTATGTATGAAGTAGTAGCAGTGGCGTACCGTGACCATTTTGGATGGGGGGGTGTATCGTCTTAGTTTTACCGACGAACACGTGGGCGCCGAGGCGGATTTAAAGTTGGGGGGGGGGCTGAAGTCGACAAGTAGGTAATCAGTGACCGCATTTTTAGGGGGTGCGGGGGTCCTTCCCCGGAAAATTTTGAAATCTAGAAGCTCGGAAAGACAATTTGCATCAATTTGAGCAAACTTTTTCATCTAATTCTGTGCCTGCTGCCTACTAGGTTGGAAAGGGAGTTTGTAAGCTCAGGAATATTAATTTAACATTAACCCATGCAATTAAATCGAATTTTATACAACCGACAAAGTTTAAACAGTCGATTAAGTCAATTTTACCAACGATCTAGTATGACGAACAGTTTACCGACAGCCTTAACTATTACAAGGTTTTCCCAACTTCCGGTCTGACCAATCGGTTTTACCGACGATGCCAGGCTTTACCGACCGACTCCGCGTTTTACCGACCAATTCAGTGAAAAGTGGGGGGGCCCCACACCCCCCCGCACGGTACGCCCCTGAGTAGTAGCCATGGTAAAACAACTTGGGATTCCAACATGGTTTATGACATTATCGTGTGCTGATCTTAGATGGCCTGAGTTGTTTCAGATTATAGCTAGAACATTGTAAGGTAAAAACTTGACCAATGAAAGATGTTCAATGCTAAATCTTAATCCTGTTGTTGTTGCGAAGCATTTTCAACATAGAGTTGAAACCTTTTTCACTGAACTTCTCCTTAGCCGTAAAAACCCAATAGGTAAAATAATATATTATGCACTCCGCATTGAATTCCAAATGAGAGGGTCTCCTCACTTACATGTGTAGTGTATGTGTTAATGACTAACTGCCGGAATTCAGTAAGCAAACGTGATGACTGATACAGGGTTGGTAGTTTGGCCTTTTTGAGGCCAAATAACTCTATTTTGGCTTCTTTTTTTCATGGTTGGCCTTGAAAAAAAAGTTTGGCCTTTTGGCTACTTTTTGGCCTCTTTTCATTTCAAATAAATTTTTAAAAAATTTATCAATCTTTTATAATAGTTTAGGTGGTTCGTTTTATAATAGTTTAGCTTCGTCAATAGTTGGAATCTACTGTCGCTGGTATTTGAAACAGACATGACTCATTATCAAAAAGTGAAAAAGAAAATTAAAAACTATATCTATTGACTCAGAGAGACAGAGGTAGCTTGTCATGCGGTAGCAAGTGCACACTAGTCAAGTAGTCAACACATTAGCTATATGAATAAAACTGGTCAATGTCAATAACTAATAAGAATAACTTTTTCTTTATTTGTTTCATTGAACTAACCCTACGGCCCAATGAGCGTTACACCACCATTCAAAATCATTCGGTTAACCTCTTTTTGCTGACAACGTAAGAGCTCCATCGAGGAAAAAAAATTCCTGGGCACGAGTTTGCAATTTAATTTGGCCTCTTTTAGCTTTTTTTTGGCCTCTTTAGAAAAATTGTAGTTTGGCCTCTTTTGCTAGATTTTGGCCTCTTCTTTATAGCTATTTGGCTCCGAGCATGCGCAGGACCTACCAACCCTGGACTGATATAATATTGTAATTGGATATATATGTCTGTGTATACCGTGTGGCGCGTTCTTGTGTGATGTGTTAGCGAAGAATAAAGGGAACGACCTGAAGCGAGCTATAGGATTCAATTAATACTACATTTTGGTGCCGTGACCAAGATTAATGGCGACAACTAGTCGATCGAGCGTTGCGCTACCCGAGGCATTTTCGGATGGCGATATTGGTCTTTGGCTTCGTAAATTTGAACTCTGTTCTGAGGCCAACGAATGGAAAGACGTCGTCATGTTAAAACGGCTGCCAACGCTTCTGTCTGGTAAAGCTTTTGCCGTATTTGAACGACTTCCTGCCGAAAACAAGGAGAGTTACAAAGGTCTAAGCGAGGCACTTACAATCGCTTTTGGTGGGGACGCAACTGGGAAACACATTGCGATGATGGCATTTCGAAGCCGAGCGCGCAAACCGGATGAAGATATCCAAGTTTTTGCATACAACTTGGAGGCGTTATTGAGACGCGCAATGCCTGCTCTTGGGGGAAACGAACGCGATACTCTCCTTAAACAGCAATTCATTGAAGGAGTAGCAGCTACCTTAAAGAAAGAGCTTTTACAACGGCCTGGCCTGTTGTACGGCGAGACAGTCTCCATTGCGCAACAATTAGATTTGGCTATACGAGTTTCCTCAAACCACGTTGAAAGTCAAATCAATCAAGTCACTCCAAGCAGTCTTTCGCCATCGGCTTCCCAATCTGGTCTGATCTCTCAGATGATGGCAAATATGGAGATACTAACCGAGAAAGTCAACCAGCTGTCAAATTCTGTCGCCCAAGTAAATGCTGTCCCATCGCGAAATTCCCCCCAGGCACGACGCGCGGGTTCATGCTTCCGTTGTGGTAAACCAGGCCATTTTGCCAATGAATGTAGCACCTCCAGCCGGGGGAGAGGCCGTCAGCAACGTGGTGCCGAAAATTGTTGTTTCGTTTGCGGCCAAGTGGGCCATTTTGCGCGGGAATGCCTAAACCGATTCCAGTCTCCAGCTGTGCGCCAGTCGCGTCCGGAAAACTACCAAGGGCCGACCCGCTTCTAGGCCAAGGGTCTGCCCACTATGACATGGCCTTGCCAATAAACTGCATTATCCAGCCCACTGGTGTCTTTATTAAGGCACACCTGGACGGACGGGAACGTAAATGTTTAATCGATACAGGAGCTACAGTGTCGTTGGTAAGTCATCAATGGTTTCACGGTCCTTTAAAACCATGTTCGTTAAAAGCTCGAGGAATTAGCGGTGACGACCTTCAAGTCCTTGGCATGGCGGAAATCCACGTTCAGTTAGCAAGCGTAACAGTGAATCACCCCTTTATGGTAGTTGGCATTCCTAACACTTGTATTTTGGGGGCCGACTTTTTAAAAGCGGGGAAAATGTTGGTAGATGTGGCAAATGCGAAGCTAGCGTGGGAAACTGGGGAGACCCAACTACTAGTAGAAACGACTTTGCCGACCATAAACAGTCTGAGTACCCTGTTGCTCAACTATTCCGATGTGTTCGTCAACGTACCGAATGATCCTTTGGGTCGAACTACAAGAGCAGAACATGTTATCGATACAGGAGACAGCCAACCTATCAAACAGCGCCCTTATCGAATCCCCGTGCATCTTCATCCCGTGGTGAACCATCAAGTGAATGATATGTTAGAGAGAGGTCTCATCAGACCAAGCAACAGCCCATGGTCCTCACCCATAGTCCTGGCGCCTAAGAAAGATGGCGATTATCGGTTTTGTGTTGACTTTCGGCGAGTCAACGCAGTAACCAAGAAAGATGCTCACCCGATGCCACGAATCGACGATATCCTCGATCAATTAGGTGGCGCGAGCTGTTTCAGTACTCTGGATCTCGCCTCCGGTTATTGGCAAGTCCCTTTGAAGGAAACGGACAGAGAGAAGACCGCCTTTTCAGTCGGGGTGAATCATTATGAGTTCACCGTTATGCCATTTGGACTGACTAATGCTCCCGCCACCTTCCAACGCATGATGGGCGAAATCCTGAACAGAGTAAAAGGATGCCTGGTGTTCCTGGATGACATCATTATTTTCTCTGATACATGGGAAAAACACCATCATATCTTGGAGGAAGTTCTACTTCGAATTCGTGGGGCAGGTTTGAAGGTCAAGAAGACCAAATGTCAGTTTGGACAGGAGTCTGTCAAATTTCTGGGTCATGTGGTGTCGTCTCGTGGAACTGAACCAGACCCTGAGAAGGTGAGGGCTGTCCGTGATTTTCCAACACCATCTTCACCCAGCGAAGTTCGAGGGTTCGTTGGTATGGCCTCCTACTATCGGCGGTTTGTGAAGAATTTCGCGAGCATAGCTTCCCCCCTTCACGATCTAACAAAGGGTGGACAACGGGAATTCAAGTGGACACTTGACGCCGACCAAGCCTTCAACACCCTGAAACACCACCTTTGTTCAACGCCAGTTCTGTGCTTACCGGATTTTTCCATCCCTTTTACCATCTACACCGATGCCAGTGACGTGGGCCTCGGAGCAGTTTTATCCCAGCGTAAGGGGGGGTTACGAACATGTCATCGCCTATGCGAGTCGAGCGTTAACACCAGCCGAAAAGAATTACACCACCACGGAGAAGGAATGCCTGGCCATTGTTTGGACTGTCCATTATTGGCGGATCTACTTACTGGGTCAGCATTTCGACGTTGTAACTGACCACCAAAGCCTGACATGGCTTCAAGGGCTGAGGGAACCCAAGGGCAGACTAGCGAGGTGGATCCTGTCTTTACAGGAGTACCAATTCCAGATCAAGCACCGACCCGGCTCGAAAAATGGCAATGCTGATGCCCTTTCCCGTTTTCCCACGACTGCCAACACCGAACAGCGAGAAGAGATGGGCGTGGAAGAAGAACTGGCAGCTGGAATTGGCGCCACAAAGGTGATTCCACATTGGTCAATATAGATGAAATTCGAATGGCCCAGAATGAAGACCCGAGTATTGCACGTGTCACACAGAGACTAGTTGCAACGGGGGAACAACCTCTGGCCACTGGGTATGGCTCAACAATCAAGCTGTTTCAAAGGGGAAGAGCCGAAAGTTTCAGAAAGTGTGGACGGGCCCGTACACAGTTCTCGCTCGCCTTGGTAACGTCAACTACCATATCAAACCAGAAATTGGGAACGGAAGAACGAAAGTCGTCCATCGTAATCGTCTGAAGCGAGTCAAAGATGATGGAGGAAGCGAAGATGTCCAAGTTGTCAAGCCGAATAACCAAGGATCGGCTGCGAACCTCCTTCTGGATGAGCCAGCGATAACTCATCAAGAGGACGTACGGCCTTCTGAACTGCAGGAGATGCCTGCAGGTGGACTGCGGCGATCCAACCGCCAACGTCGAGCACCAGATCGATACGAAGATTTTAACTTAGAGGAACTTGAGATCGGGGACGCTCTCCGCTAGGGAGGGGGTAATGTAGTGTATGTGTTAATGACTAACTGCCGGAATTCAGTAAGCAAACGTGATGACTGATATAATATTGTAATTGGATATATATGTCTGTGTATACCGTGTGGCGCGTTCTTGTGTGATGTGTTAGCGAAGAATAAAGGGAACGATCTGAAGCGAGCTATAGGATTCAATTAATACTACACATGCATTGATATGGACTTCTGAGTCAGAAGTCCATATCAATGCATGTGTAGTATTAATTGAATCCTATAGCTCGCTTCAGATCGTTCCCTTTATTCTTCGCTAACACATCACACAAGAACGCGCCACACGGTATACACAGACATATATATCCAATTACAATATTATATCAGTCATCACGTTTGCTTACTGAATTCCGGCAGTTAGTCATCTGACTGCCCCAAACTTACAGCTGACAACAAAGAAGCTTATGTAGAGTTTATAGATAAGCATGTCCAAGCCTACCTGCCAGATAGTGAAACAGAACCAGAGTTACATGAGTTAGTTAAAACTTACCAAAAGCATAATCATTCTAAAACCTGCAGAAAATACAAAAATATTAGTTGTAGATTTAATTTTGGTCAATTTTTTACAAAAAGGACAATAATAGCAGAACCTCTTGGTACAGATCTAGATGAGGAAATCAAGAGTAATATTCTTGACAGACGAACACATATTCTGACCTCAGTCAAACAGAAAATAAATGAAGTGTTAAACCCATCAAAGCCAGATTATAATGCAACATTAAATGAAGCAGATATTCTAAAATGAGGATCATGAATATTACTGGGCTCTATCAATTTCACCAGATTCTGATTTTGAGTTGCATCTTAAAAGACCTGTAGACAGTTGTTTTATTAACAACTATTTTGTTGCTGGTATTAAAGGCTTTGCAGCAAATGTTGACTTACAACCTGTATTCAATCACTACAAATGCATAACATATGTCTGCTCATATTTTACTAAAGATGAAACTGAATGTTCTCAAGCTATTACAAATGCAGCAAAAGAAGCAAAAGCTGCTAACATGAATATTAGAGATGGTCTAAAAAAAATTGGGGCTGCTTTTCTCTCCACAAGGGAAGTAAGTTCACAAGAATGTGTCTACAGATCAATGCCTGAGCTTTGGTTGAGGAAAATATTTCCCAAAACAGTTTTTGTTAGTACAGATTTCCCAGAAAAGAGAGTGCGTGTTGCTAAGACACAAGAAGAGCTTAATGAACTAGATGATGATAGTACTGATATCTTTAAGTCAAATATAATTCAGCGTTACAGCATTAGACCGACATCAGTTCCTGTTGTTGAAAACTTATGTCTGGCAGAATTTGCTGCATATTACTATAAAGATTATAAAATGGATTGTAGTGAGACAAAAGATTCCCAACCTGATGTTCTTACAGATGACGTGATTGAATCACAAAGTACAATAACTGATACAACACAATGTCTTCCCAAAAAAATAAAATTAATAAACACCAATGAACACATGAAATGTAGAAAAGTTAAGGCTATATTAAGGTATCATACACCAAACAAAGGAAAAGAACCAGAATCTTATTTTCACCATTTACTTATGCTCTATTATCCATGAAGAGATGAAAATAATCTGATGGCTTCAGATCAAACATATACATCAAAGTTCTATGAACCTGATGTCCAAGCTATTGTTGAGCACAACAGAGCAATTTTTGAACCTTACTCAGATGCTGTTAGTGAGGCACTTGAAGTACTAAAATCTAATCAGGGCAATATTCATTCATATGATTCCATTAATGATCAAGAAAATGCAGATTTGCAAGGTGAAGTGCAAGATGACTCGATCCCACACGAATCATTTAATAAACAATTACCATCACATCTTGACCCCACACAATCTAATCAGCATACCACTGGAACAATTACTTCTTACACCCGACCAACAGAGATCTCTGATGATATATTACGTGAAACTGTGAGGTCCTTGAACATGGAGCAACGTCATGCATATGATACATTTCTTACATGGTGTAGGAATACAATGAAAAACATGAACAGCTTAAGACCTGTTGAAATAGAACCAATCTATCTTTTCTTAACTGGTGGTGGCGGTGCAGGAAAAAGTCACTTGATTAAAACAATATACCACACAGCAGCAGTTAAAACGTTTAGACATCCTCCTAT
The DNA here is from genome assembly GCA_035772405.1 of Chrysogorgia sp. JL179-B06. Taxonomy (NCBI): domain Eukaryota; kingdom Metazoa; phylum Cnidaria; class Anthozoa; order Scleralcyonacea; family Chrysogorgiidae; genus Chrysogorgia; species Chrysogorgia sp. JL179-B06. The sequence continues at coordinate 1,203,113 of JAYKKM010000216.1, forward strand.
TAACCCTGAATTACCAACAGTTCTTCTCATGGCACCAACAGGTGTTGCTGCAATAAACATTGATGGAACAACAATAAATACTGGCCTTGCTATTCCTATCACTTGTGGTGATAATGTACCTGCAATGTCAGACCAAAAGAAAACACAATTAAGACTATCATTATCTGACCTAAAGCTAATAATAATAGATGAAATTTCTATGGTTGGAAACACTACCTTACTTCATATCCATCAAAGATTAAAAGAAATATTTGGCACCACAAGTTCTCTGCTATTTGCTGGAATTACTATTATAGTTGTAGGTGATCTTTGCCAACTTCCACCAATACGTAAAAGATTTGTATTTGACAATTTCAAAAATGATTCTTATAATCTATGCCACCCATGGAGAGTCTTCAAAATGATAGAACTTGATAAAATCATGAGACAGAAAAATGACCAAGCATTTATTGAACTTCTTAACAGAATAAGAACTGCTACTCAAACAGAAGATGACATTCAGATAATCCAATCAAGATCAATAACCCCATCTGACCCTAATTATCCATTAGATGCACTTCATATCTGGGCTGAAAATGCTCCTGTTGATAAACATAACAAGGAAAAACTGGAAGAACTTTCTGGATCCTTATTTATTCTTAAAGCTAAAGATCAATATCCAACAAATGTAAGGAAACAAGATATTGATAGAGTATTAGCAAGAGGACGGTCTGAAACAGGTGGACTTGATTATGAAATTCTGATTAAAGAGGGTGCTAGAGTAATTATGCTTACAACAAATATCAGTATTCCAGATAGACTCATCAATGGACAAATGGGAACTGTCTTTAAAATTGATGGCAATCAAAATACTGAAAGACCAACTGTTCTCTATATCAAATTTGATGACCCAAATGCTGGTAAAGACTTAACTAACACTTGTGGAAGCCCTTTTGCAAGAAAAAGGAAAGTAGTTCCCATTGAACCTGTATTAGCAAAGATCAAAATAAGACCAGGTAAAGCATCTTCCCCAGAAATACAGAGAGTACATACAATTCCCTGTTACACTTGCTTGGGCATGTACTTTACATAAAGTTCAAGGACTAACACTTGAAAAGGTTGTAATCAGTTCTGACTTAATAAAACAGAGAGCATTTAACTATGGACAAATTTATGTTGCCTTAAGCCGTGCAACTTCTTTACAAGGTCTCTATATTTTAGGACAAATTGAGAGTAAACATGTTAAAGCAAATCCTAAAGTTCTTGAAGAATACCAAAGACTACGAAATGAATGTATGGTACCACATTTAACAACTGTACTCCAAGACAATTTCAATGTTTTAACCATATCACTTATAAATATAAGATCTCTCAAAAAACATAGTATCGATATTAAATTTGATTCAAGAGTTTTCAATAGTGACATCATAGCTCTTACTGAAACCCAACTACTACCTCAGGATTTTGACAATGAAATTTTAAATAATCTGTCCTTTCAAACTCTACCGTCAAGACCATGATACTGATAAATAATCAAGTATGGCACTTTGCACTAGAAATACTGTAGAAATCAAACACTTTGAATATTTCCCTTCACTAAATGCACTAAAATTTGATGTGGTTAATAGTCAATCCCAAGAAAAAAGAACTTTTCTTTTGTTGTATCGAAAGTAAGCCTCCAATATCCTACAATATGTAGATTGTTTGGGATACATCATTAATAGTTATACAATTGATATGATTTTTGGTGACTTTAATATTAATTACTTGAATGACAATCAAATTCAACCACTAAAATCTTTAATGGAATCTCTCAATTACACTCAGATTGTAACAAAACCTACGTTTATATCTTCTGGTAGCTTATTAGACCATGTGTATGTTAGATCCACAGTGTTTAAAATAATTGACAATTATGTAGTCAATGTGTATTATTCTGATCATGATGCTATCAAAATCATACTACAATATTGCAACTAGGGGGTATTAATTATGTCTGTCACATTAATTGAAATATTATATTATTAATTACTGGTACATTTAGTTATATCCAATTCTTTCTGGCAATTGTTATCAAGCAAGTTTATCTTACACCTATTGTACATCTATATAGTATATTCACAGACCATATTTATCAACAAGGGGTGGGCTGTGGAGAGGGTGACAATTCTTGTGCAAGGGAATTATCAAACAATCCTGCAGGCAATATAAAGAGAATAAACTGGCAAACTGTTTACAACTTTAATAAATAACAGTTACTCCTTTATTGTCCAAAAACAAATCCTGCAGAGTTTTCATAGGATGAAATGCTTAGAACTATTTTTTACCCCTCTCCCAAAGATTTCTAATAGTCAATCCCTGAATTGGTGCAGTTACGCTGCACTTGTACTTGGGATGATGCACCTATACTCGGTGCCTCTGTCCTGAAAAGGACTTAGAACACCTGGACAACCTGAACCATATGGGACAACAAATTAATGTAAGTAAAAGATGTACTGAATCTCTATGTAACTGTTCTTTAATATTGCAAAGTTCCTATGCATGCATAGCTTAATTGCTTTTTAACCCACTTATTTTCTCTCTGTTTCATATTTCAGACAAAACTAAAGATCTGGTTGAATCATGAAAAGCCTCTATCAGCAATATTCACATTAAGGCATCATTGCCATTGCCGGGGTTGTACAACTGTATAGTTTAAGTTGTGAGTTACAGCACTGCAACCACCAATTTAATACTCTGGTATATATTAAATGACTTTATAACATTGACATAATAATGGTATTAACGAAACAGCAAACCCAATTAACACTGGCATCTGAAGTAAAGGGCCTCTACGACCACACAGTTGGATTTGTGAGTTGGACTAGCTATTAAACCGTCAACTACCAATTTATACATTCTATATGCCTGCATTGGGACTGTATGTGACGTGCTGTTGAAGTTGTGCCAGTTGGTCAAACCGTCAACCACCAATTAATTACTTAGTACTCTGCTGTTAAATGACTTTGACATAACTGGTATTATATAATGGAAGAGACAAATTAACACTGGATTGTGGAGTAAAGTGCTAATCAACGCAGTCCACATCAATCATCAATACAGTCCACAAAGTCAACAGAGACAGAACTTCACTGGCATAATTCCCATCACTAGCATAATGGCCATTGAAAATATCATGATTACAAACTAAGTGGAATTTGAAGTCACCATTCATGCAGCCAAAGAATTACCATTATTCCAATGTCCACCAAAATAACTTTGCTTTAACCACATGCTTGAATCGACGGAGTACATTGTGATTGTAACATTGTCATTATCAAATCAATTGACTGTAGATCATGCAGCCAAATAAATTACCGTTCTTCTAATGTCCACCAAATTAAGTTTGCTTTAACCACATGCTTGAATCGATGAAATGCATTGTGTAACATTGTCATTATCAAATCAAGTGAGCGTAGATCATGCAGCCAAATAAATTACCGTTCTTCCAATGTCCACCAACATAACTTTGCTTTAACCACATGCTTGAATCGACTTGAATCGACGGAGTACATTGTGATTCTCTCTTTCATAAATAATTTTCATGTGGAGTTGTTAAAGAAGATTATAAATAGCAAAATTGGTCTGAATATATCGAACATAAACAGTGTGACTGTGTCTTTAGATAAAGAATGAACATGTTCTGTTGCCATGGCAATTACAAATCACATGAAATATCCAATGAAAAATTGTGAACACCATCAAAACAATTTTGCATCTCGAGACAAGTTTTATAAAATTAAAATTGTGAACACTACCAAAACAGTATATAAACAGCAACTGAAATTAACTAGAATATATTTACACAAAATGTCACAATACTGTGTCATGTATTTCACTTCAGTTGACAGCAAAATACCATATACAGTAAATGAATTATATGTTGTCCAGATCTAGGTTCTCCATACATGTATAATGTTAATAAATAAATAAATAAAAAACCTTTGTATTATAAGTCAAGTGGGTTTTCTAATATATTGCATATTGCATAATTTATGCGCGCCATACAGGTATGTCCCTAATTGTCCACAAATTAAGTAGCCCGAGTTAACGCCTAGCGGGCGTCTTGTTGTCAATGAATCGCAGTCTGAAAAGCATTTACGAGACCTGTAAACCTGCAAATTAATGCAAAGATTCTCTCCAAGATAACTGGATGACTGAGAGAAACACAGATGAGAGATTGCTTGTCGACAATGATCTAGCTGACACAGTACTTGTTCAATCCCTAACAATTTCTGTTGACATATTTAGTGTCAACATACCCAATGTCAATGTATTACCTGTAAGTTGAAGTTTGATTGTAATTCTGGCTTGTCATCAGTCCGGAACGAAGGAGTCATATAAGCTGTATTTTACATTGCAAACCTAAGACCAGCATTGTCCAAACCTAGTGCGCCACAACTTATTGTGCAGGGCATGTTGTAACTGACATGGACTGATAAAACATGGACTGGACTGGACGGGACTGATAAAACATGGACTGATAAAACATGGACTGATAAAACATGGACTGGTAAAACATGGAGGGTTAGGATCTTTGTTGTTTTGGGGTTAGCGATTATTTGTTAATGTATAGACATCATATATGAGATGTCTACATTAACAAATAATCGCTAACCCCAAAACAACAAAGATCCTAACCCTCCATGTTTTACCAGTCCATGTTTTATCAATCCATGTTTTATCAGTCCATGTTTTACCAGTCCATGTTTTATCAGTCCATGTTTTATCAGTCCATGTTTTATCAGTCCAGTCCAGTCCATGTTTTATCAGTCCATGTTTTACAACATGCCCTTATTGTGTCTGTTAATAGGCCATCTACACTACTGTTGTCTTGCGAGGTGATTAAAAATGATTTATTCCGGTTCTTTGTTATTATGCATGAAGAATTCTTTTGTTCGAAGGAAGTCATGGTGAAGTCACCGTTGGCGTTGTTGGTCTACTGCTTCTCATCAATAATCGTGCGAGTATACATATAATATACATCTCATCTCATGATTGTTTAAAGAGACCGAGGTAGATATACAGATTGAAAACAAGTTGAACAATACTAGCAGGTTCTAGTTGCCATATTCAATCAAAGACAATAACATTCCGCTTTTGATTACGAACGTTCCATGGCAAACGGATAGAAATGTTCCTTTTATAATATTTTGTTCAACGTTCAGTTAGAAGAATTTCGAGTTGATGCATAGAGATAAATTGAATATTGTAAACATGAAAGAGAAATCCCGTACCACAGTTTAATTTTGAGAAGTATAGCACTACAAATTACCATACATGATTACAAAAACGTCAACATTTAAAAACTATTTTACATCATCTAAACGTCAATCGAATTTCTTCGTAAAACTACACATCTATATGCATTGTCTAACCGTTTATACAACTACTATAATTGGCTGTAGTCTTAGTTAACCAGTGGTCACCAGTACGAAACGTGGAAAATAGACCAAGAAGACATCAGAAGAAATGTTCATCATACAGCTTTAGTTTCTTTTCAAATGTTCCAATGATGGTGAATGTCCCCAAATGTTTAGTATAATCTCCAAGTATTTAAAATATCCCCAAGTGTTTAGTATATCAATGGATAGTAAGGATAATATCGGTCTTCTGCGTTGATTAATTGTTTGCCACTGTCGTCTTGCTTGATTGTCTTGATAATAAACACAGTACTTGAGACACCAAGACCAATAATCACCACAATCGCTATAATCCCAACAACTATTGTTGCAACAACCATGATTGTTCGCTTTCTTCACAACTCTTTTGGTAACACTTTATTGTGTATACTCTGGTGATGGTGGGCCTCAAGCAGGCATCGCTGTGAGCAGTGTGCCCCTATCGAATAAATCCTGAAATGACGTAACATAGACTATAGGTAGTAAAATTCGAAATTAAAATCAGCTGTTATTACCATGGCTACTATGGTAGTTATCGAGTCCAGGTTTCGGTGGCTTCCTGTATTATTTTTTGGGTCGACAAATTGCAATTATTGCATCATCCCGATAGGCTTTGCGAAACCACGTGGTGTGCTCATCTTCATGTAATAAGTTCATATATAATATATAATACATCCACAACTAGAAATACGTTCCGCAATAACTCCTCTCCCGCCTTTTCTACCAACCACCCCCAACGCCATCCTAGAATTTTTTTTCCCCATCCATGGTCCGCATTTGTCGATAACAAATCCCAAATGGCCGGTTCGTCAACCTCGTACCCAGGGCATTTTACCTCCACGGCGGAAGGTCGGCGAAAATGGCCCTGGGATCGGCTGGTCCATTCTATAATGCGATTGGTTTGTCATAAAACTCAATTAATTCAGCCGAGTATAATTTATTCATCTAAATCTGAATGCTGTCTTCAAATTTTACAGCAAATTAGAAGTGATAGCTTTCGCTAAATTGGATATATGCTTCTTCATACCTTTTGTAAGAGATAACCATGGATGTATATGGTGGATTATTAAGCTTGTTAGCTGCTTTTATGCCGACGAATGCTGACATGAACAACTCTGAAGAGCATTGAATATTTATCAATTATTCAGGTCAACAAAGTAGACAAAGACCACAAAAATTATCATATCTAAACATATCCCAGGCAAAATGCCCTGGGAACGAGGTTGCGGGGTTCGTCGTACGTAGATTTTGAACGTTATCTCGGCCAATATTTACTCGATTTCAATTCTGAAAATTTCAATTCCAGTTTTGGAATTACCGAGTCTAAATACATAACATACGTGTCTATTATATTACGAGAACGTGCATACCCTTCGTAAAAACGGTTTATGTACTTAGAAATTAATAAATTATTCGGCAATCAGCCAGCCACGGCGCGCTTCGACGTATATTATTTTGAACGTTATCTCGGTCAGTATTTAACCGTTTTCAATTCTGAAAACAGATTTGGAATTACCTAGTCAAAGTACATAACATACCTGTCTATTATGTTACGCAAACGTGTATACCCTTCGATAAAACCTGCTTATGTACTTAAAAATTAATCGGCCATGTTTGTGCCGCTTTGGCCGATTAAAACGGATCACGCAAAAGGCGTACTCGGAACTTACCGGTTGATCTTAGCCAATCATGTGTACGAGATTTGGTCCTAGGACTCCTACCATGTACGGCTAACATATATACAAACTTTTCGTGAGAGCGGCGATTTCGCTAAAGCACATGGCATTGTATTGGTACTTGTACTATATAGTATCTAAATTATATCACCATGCATGCACATATATAACGTATATTCAGGATGACATGCCAATTTGATGCTTGTCGACAATGATCTAGCTAGCCTGCGTGCAGACTCTATGGATTGTAGAGTCTGCACGCAGGCTATGATCTAGCTGACACAGTACTTGTTCAATCCCTAACAATTTCTGTTGACATACTACTCAAATTAGTGGAGACATGCACGATTTTTTTATCGCTTACGAAGCGACAGTTTTATTAACCGCGGATCAAATTTCACAGCATCACGCGGTGTATTTTCATGTACCACGTGATGAACATCCAATAGCGTAGAGTCTGGCTGCTATTAATAGCTCAGAAAGCGGACAAACAAACTAAATTTGACTCACAAATTATTGCAAATGAGCTATTTCTTTTGTTATGGCCGCAATAATTATGGGTAAAAGCGGACAAACATCGGTATTGACGTCATCTCGACGGAGCGCTATTATTACTCGGGCCTCCCCCCCCTGGGGGGAGAGCACGAGTCTTAAAAAGGGCTCTGTTTATTATTATTTTGTCGTCGTCGCGAAATGGCAATTATTGCATCATTGTTGACTAAATTTGTAGACTAGTGAACGAGACTATGAATGTGGGATTACTACACATGCGCAGTGAAGTGATCCCAAAAAATTTTTGTCCTCGTACCCAGGCTTTTCGTGCTTTATTTACTCATCTGATCCAGTGATCTGATCACCTTTCTTCGAGTGCTCTTCACTGAAAATCTTTGATGTGGCTGGCAACTGGCAAGTATCTTGATCTTATATATATACGCTCACAATCCCGATCGCTTTCGAAACGGGTTGGTCTACGATTTCGAGAACCTGTACTCGATCAAATTATCTGTTTCCATACGCTTTTTGTCTACTAAATGTTTAACTAAATGAGACTCAACATATGAATGCTGTATGGAAATATGTTAATTGTTCTGAGGTAACTGTAATATTTTTATAAGCTTTGTTGGCTGTATTGTTTATTGTTATGTTATACAAAATAAAGTTAATGCTATGAGCCTATGTAACTATGTTAATGTTTAGTAATTAGTTGCTATCGAATTTTACCCTGTAAATTTGTATCGATTGTTCATACATGTATTATTATACACAAATGCTTACAAATGAACACACAGTATATATCAAGATCAAGGAGTAAAGAGTTTGTTGTTGTTTGCTAGTTTACTACCAGTGACGGGTCTGAATTTTGGCCTTGACTACATGGAAAGCGAGTTGGCTCGCTAACCGAAACAGTAACATAGTTAACTATGCAGTAATCTGTCTTTATATTGCAATTAGCTAGCTGGCCGGCCCACTGGACTAGTCACGGCCGGCCCACTGGACTAGTCACTAGTATGTATAAAGCCTCTCAAATAATAAATATGCTAAAATTATGAATATGTTTACTGGCTCAAAATGTTAATATAACTTCAAAGAAATAATGATTTTGAATTACATTTCTTTAAACTATTTTATAATAGCTTATGACACCTTGCTACTGCCAGCTAAATGGTTTGATTTACTGCTATGCCTTATACACTGAGAACAAGATTAACTGATTTAATGATTGCTCAAACTGAACCTGTTTGCCGGACTGACCATATGAATTATTATTACATGAGCACAGGCCGGCTTGCTTGCCAGGCTGACCCTGTTGACTAGAACTGGATTAGGTCAGCAAACAGGATGGCTCATTTGGTGGAGCAGACTTCTCAGTAAGCCAGCTTGGATACTGAGTCAACTCACCTTCATATAATCAAAGCTGTTGGCCAACACTATGTTATGGGTTTGCAATGATGGAAAATTTAACCAACCATTGTACCTACAACTATAGATTTGTGTATATTGAATTCAAATCACTGAATTTGCATACAATGTCTTTCAACAAGCCACAACCTCAAGTAGCCCGAGTTAACGCCTAGCGGGCGTCTTGTTAACCATGCATTGTTAACTCGTAAACAAGCTATCACGTGGTATATAAGAATACACTTCGTGATGCTTTGAAATTTGATCCGCGGTTAATGAAACTGTCACTGTGAAGGCGATAAAAAAATCGGCCCGGCCTCGCTCTACGTTTGAGTAGTATTTAGTGTCAACATACCCAATGTCAATGTCAATGTATTACCTGTAAGTTGAAGTTTGATTGTAATTCTGGCTTGTCATCAGTCCGGAACGAAGGAGTCATATTAGCTGTATTTTACATTGCAAACCTAGGACCAGCATTGTCCAAGCCTATTAACAGACACAATAAGTTGTGGCGCACTAGGCCATCTACTGTAGTCTTGCGAGGTGATTAAAAATGTTCGAAGGATGTCGTGGACATGCGGCTAAAAGCTGACCTGCTCCAGACTAAAAATAGCAACACCGCGATTACGTCGTTAGGATTATGGTAATATGATACACGCTATCTGTCAAGTTGTAATCCCTAAGGGCATAATATTTAATAATATTTTGAGATCCCTAATCTGATTATCTGAATCATGTGCAGCATGTTTTCATTCGATCTATTGCGAGATTCCGTCATTCCGATAAATATGGTTTATAGATAGATATAGATAGAATTTTTATTTAAACACGGTAAAAATCATCAGTACTATAGACAAATCCCAAACCAGCAGTTAAAAACTAAACCGTTTAAAAACATCTATAATACCCAAGTTGAAACAACGTGAGTGGAAACTATATTTCACATGACCAACTTTCCAGCGGCGTAATTTACGACAACAGTAACTCTGATAACAGTAACTCTTACAAATAATCAATTCACATTTGTTCTACAGAAGAGACAGTTACTGAATCAAATGAGTAATAAAACGTGTTGTGCTGCGTAGGCAGTGTAGAAATACAAATCAAATATCTAAAAAGGTTGGTGTACTGCCGAAATAGCGTGCAAGTACTCTAACGTTTCGAACGAATTTCTGTATAAACGCTATTTTGGCGGTACACCAACCTGAATTACTGAATCAGTTACATGTCGGCGTGAAGATATCGTATTCCACCATGTGTAACATTGCTATTTTTAGTCTGGAGCAGGTCAGCTTTTAGCCGCATGTAGTCGTTGGTGAAGTCGCCGTTGTTGGTCTACTGCTTCTCATCAATAATCGTGCGAGTCGTTTCAAAATGTGCGCAGATAATCGAGACGATTATATACATATAATATGAGAAACATCCTTAAAGTCTCATCTCATGATTGTTTATGGGGACCGAGGTAGATATACAGATTGAAAACAAGTTGAACAATACTAGCAGGTTCTAGTTGCCATATTCAATCAAAGACAATAACATTCCGCTTTTGATTACGAACGTTCCATTGCAAACGGATAGAACTAGAAATGTTCCTTTTATAATATTTTGTTCAACGTTCAGTTAGAAGAATTTCGAGTTGATGCATAAGAGATACATTGAATATTGTAAACATGAAAGAGAAATCCCATACCACAGTTTAATTTTGAGAAGTATAGCACTACAAATTACCATACATGATTACAAAAACGTCAACATTTAAAAACTATTTTACATAATCTAAACGTCAATCGAATTTCTTCGTAAAACTACACATCTATATGCATTGTCTAACCGTTTATACAACTACTATAATTGGCTGTAGTCTAAGTTAACCAGTGGTCACCAGTACGAAACGTGGAAAATAGACCAAGAAGACATTAGAAGAAATGTTCATCATACAGCTTTAGTTTCTTTTCAAATGTTTCAATGATGGTGAATGTCCCCAAATGTTTAGTATAATCTCCAAGTATATATTTAAAATATCCCCAAGTGTTTAGTATATTATCAGTGGATAGTAAGGATAATATCGGTCTTCTGCGTTGATTAATTGTTTGCCACTGTCGTTTTGCTTGATTTTCTTGATAATAAACACAGTACCTGAGACACCAAGACCAATAATCACCACAATCGCTATGATCCCAACAACTATTGTTGCAACAACCATGATTGTTCGCTTTCTTGTTTTCTTCACAACTCTTTTGGTAACTGACTTTATTGTGTATACTCTCTCACCAAAGATGTCTTCGTGTGTTGAACTAATGAATCTATAATACTAATAGCTCTATAATTTAATGAATCTATATATAATAGCTTAAAATTTGAAATTCTAATTATTTATGTGGCCATTCAAGCAAACCTGAATTAAGAAAGAACTTATCACTACTGTTAGGACACTTCCTTAACATTCCTGTCGGGTGCAATGGTTTCTCTGTGTTACAGACTATATAATTCTCTAGTCAATATCGCAGTACGTCTTCCATCGACTCTTGCAAGTGAATCTCGTGTTAACTTTGGATGCTATAAATAAACAACATCATTATGCATTCTCCACGCTCGTATTTTATTGGTCGACTTTGACCAGTCAATTTTCAATATCCGGCACACTGACTTAACTTGCAGCTTGCTGCGGGTACTCACATGGTTTCCACTGTATTTCCACCACATGCAGCTCGTTGCGATAACTCGCGGGGTTTCAAGACTGATGAAGCGATAGCCGAGTTTTTTTTTAACAAACTTCGAGGTGTTTGGATATCCTGATGAAGCACTCTTCTGAGTGTTTGATATAGCACTTCAAACAAATCGGTATTTACGAGAAAATCGAGGTGAAAGTTCGATTAATTTATGTAATATCTTAGTTCAATATCTATGCAAGTTACAGTATTAGTTACCATCGACACGGTAATGATTTTCTTTGTGGGAATTACTAATAGTTTGAAATGTTGAAATTTCGATTGGTTATATTTGCTGCGAGTACTTGCCGCGAGTAAAAAAATAGTTCAAAATTTCACACTATCTGCCACGAGGGCTAAAACACTCGCAGCGAACTTGCGAGTACTCGCAGAGAGTTGCGAGTTGCTTCGTGCGAGGACTGGAAATCCGCCTTTAGTTTACGAAGATTTACGAAGATTTACGAAGGTTTACGAAGATTTGGCAGACATTTATTAGCGATACGAGCACATGCAATTATGGATGTGCTATTTCGATTTCTTCTTGACTATATAACTTCTCGACTTTATTCTTGATTTTACACAGCAGCCCTAAACTAACTTACATAATAAAGCATAACTAATATAGAACAACAGGTCAATCCAAGACAATGTGCCGATCTGCGCCTTCTCCGCTAACATGACAAGCCGCTTATTTGCACCGTCAAACCTTGCGTCAAACGCTAGGATAGCTCTGTAGACTGCATCGGATAACTGAATTACGCCGTTTATGCGTTATTTCGTTACAATTTGAAATTGCGTTAGGGTGCAGATACTTTCGTAAGAGATGCAGAAAATCTACACTGGTACACTACACTGGTCTTCGAATCTATTTATTCGACTATTAAAATTAAATTAAGTATTACCCTCACATATGTACATTCTTTGCTTATTTAATTTCCTCACACACACACACTTACGGGGTTCATCTATACGAGATTTTACAAACGGGTGTAGTCTGAAGTGTTAGCCAACCCCTAAACCATTGCCACGCGAGTGTTCTATTGGTTCCTAGACTATTCTGTCAAGAGGCAAGCTTAGATTCACTTTAACTATGCTCGCTGTATAATTAGATGGAAAAGTTTGCTCAAATTGCTGCAAATTGTCTTTCCGAGTGTATATTTTGGACCCTCTCCAAAAAAATGTGGTCACTGATTACCTGCTTGTCGACTTCAGCCCCCCACCCCCCCCCCCCCCTCCCCTCCTACACCTCTGATAAAGTGTGAATACAAGGCTATGTGATCACCTTGTTACGTGGTTTAGATTCTACAGTCTATTTATTTGATCGTCATGCTATAGATAATTTCTAGCATTATTCTGCTGGCATCCCACTGCTCCTCTGTACGTCCCGAGGCAGCATTTCACTTAGTATATTCATTATTTTACTTAAAGGACATTGGCAACAAAAATTAAGTTTGTCTAATATGAAAGAACTCGTAAAATGATAGAGTAACACCATTTACAACTTTTCCGTATTTTACTTCGTTTTTTAAATATTTTAGTTGGTTTGATATGTAAATGAGATGGTCTCTGACGTCAGGTGTTGGGTAGAGAATTTTCACACATTAGAATATCAATTCCATCTTCAAGTAGGTTCCACAAATTTACTTGAAAATGTGCGTATAATAACTCCTCATGATAATGAACGTTGTAAACTTAGCAATCACTGAGATAACCCTGCACCTGACGTCAGAGACCATCTCATTTACATATCAAGCAAACTGAAATATTTCAAAAACGAAGGAAAATACGGAAAAGTTGTAAAAGGTGTTACTCTATCATTTTACGAGTTCTTTCATATATAGAGAAGCCTAATACGAGACGTCAAATTAGGTTCAAGATTTTATGCATTTAATGTTACCAAAGAAACTGTATTGGCCAGACACTAGACACTTTCGCGAGCGTCACAGTTTGATTTGCTTGCAAACTGATCTCTCATTTACATTATGCAAATATGCAAGCTTCAAAATCAGCTCATCAGATACAATAGAAAGCTCAATCCAGTCCTATTTTTGAGATCAGTCTATCAATTATCGTTCCACGCCCCTTAATGACGTAATGTAACATTTAACAAAATATAAACGCGTTCACAATATCGCACAGGACCTGCGCTGCACTATTTGCTGCACACTATTTCGCAGTGGCGTAGGCATCCAAATTTCCTGAAAAAGTGGGAGTGGTCAAAATGGGTGTGGTAAAAAGGGCGTGGTCATATAAATGTTGTCAAATAGAGGCGTTGCCATAAACATGTTTCATTCATCCATTCATTAAAAATTAGTCGTAACTGAATTGGCAAACGTATTTACAAATTTTCTGTTTTAAGTTCTACAATAATGTAGAATTGTATCTGTAGTGCATGTATACATATGACTGTAAAGTACTAGAGAGATACAATTTGTCCACGTAAGTCATTGAAATATTCTTCTGGTTTTCGAATTTAAAAATGGTTTTTGAAGTTCTCTAATAGAAATTGATGAAACAAGTTCTCCATTTATTGAGATGAATGCAAGGTTTGAGCGTTGCTTTTCGGACATTGTGCTTCTCAAGTACGTCTTAACACGCTTCAAGCAGCTGGACGCTTTCATCATGTGCTGATGAAACGGGTAAGGTGAGGCAGAGTTTCAAAAGTGTTACAATATTCTCAAATTGAGCCGTCAAGTTGTGCTTCATTAAAAATAATAAAAGATCTTCAGCATCCCTTGGAACAGCTTCGACTTCTCCAAACTCCCAGGCGTTGAGAAGAGGATGCACGTACCACCATTTCACCAGAAGAAAGGTCGTCGCAATAATCGCCTCGCTCGCCTAACACCCCCCCCCCCCCCCCCCCAAGAGTTTCATCCTAACACCCTGCGGGATTTTCCCATCCATGGTCCCCAGACCGCCGCTTCGTCGTAGAAATTTATTGTTTAATTTTTTAGTTATCTCGGCCAATATTTAACCGTTTTCAATTCTGAAAACAGATTTTGAATTACCTAGTCAAAGTACATAACATACGTGCCTATTATGTTACGCAAACGTGTATACCTTTCGTAAAAACCTGCTTATGTACTTAAAAATTAATCGGCCATGTTTGTGCCGATTTTATTTTGGCCGATTAAAACAGATCACGGAAAAGGCGTACTCTAACCGGTTGGTCTTAGCCAATCATGTCTACAAGATTTGGTCCTACCATGTACGGCTTATATATACAAATATATCTACAAACGTTTCGTGGAAATGGATCCCTGCTGCGGCGAGATTATCACCCTCGCTTCGCTCACGACCTCGCTTGCGAGGGGATTAAAAAAAACTTTTAGAGTATTCGATTTGTATTTCTACATTGTCTACGCAAAACAACACTTTTATTGTGGGCGGGTGTTACCACCACAAATACTACGGTAGTGAAATAGAATAGCGTATTGCAAACGACTCAATAAGAACACAAATGACTCATTTTAAATTCAAATTACTTAACGTTTCGTAGTGGATTGACTGATGCTAAACAGAAATGATTCAACACAATTGGAAATGACATAACATCGCACAGCCAAATGACTCAACTATAGTTGTGAAATGACTTAACTAGTTGTGAAATGACTCAACTGGTTAAGAAATGACTCAACTAGTTGAGAAGTGACTCGACTAGTTGTGAAATGACTCGACTAGTTGTGAAATGACTCAACTAGTTGAGAAGTGACTCAACTAGTTGTGAAATGACTCGACTAGTTGTGAAATGACTCAACTAGTTGTGAAATGACTCAACTAGTTGAGAAATGACTCGACTAGTTGTGAAATGACTCGACTAATTGTAAAATGACTCAACTAGTTGTGAAATGACTCAACTAGTTAAGAAATGACTCGACTAGTGAAATGACTCAACTAGTTAAGAAATGACTTAGGCTAGTTTTGAAATGACTCGACTAGTTGTGAAATGGCCCAACTAATTGTAAAATGACTCAACTATAGTTGTGAAATGACTCAACTAGTTGTAAAATGACTCAACTAATTGTAAAATGACTCAACTAGTTGTAAAATGACTCAACTAGTTGTGAAATGACTCAACTAATTGTAAAATGACTCCTTTAATTGTGAAATGACTCCTTTAATTGTGAAATGACTCCTTTAATTGTGAAATGACTCCTTTAATTGTGAAATGACTTTAAATGAAATGATCCAAAATAACGGAAGCAACACACTCCGAAGAACAACATGTTATCTTATTTTATCAAGATTTGAGTTGTAAAACAAGACGAAAAGGTTTATACGTAGCCTCCTCCGCAGGCAACTCTGTGGCTTCTTTTTCCCGAGTCAAATAGCTTCCAAGGCTGTTTTGGCTAGTTAATACGCTAATATTTCTTGATTGAGTCGGTTTTATTTGATATACCACAGGAAATTATAGAAGCATTGATATTTTAAGTAGTTTTAAATCACCACTTAAAGTGCCCCTAACCTCAAAATGTTTTATTATCTTGTTTGGAAGAACTTTTAAAATGATAAAGTAACTTCTTTTGGAGATTTTCGTTCTTTGCTTTCTTTTTGAGATATATCAGTTTGTTTGATATGCAAATGTCTGGAATTTCGTCACACATGCATAATGACTTATTGGAGAAATGTGTATATCTCTTTCATTCTCGAACGAAATCCTTTAAAATCAAGAAGTTTGGTGTTGTTGGAGAAACGCACACACTTTAGTTTAGTGTTTTTATTTCATGAACGCAAAGATATATAACATTCTCTGATAACTCATTATGCATGTGTGACGAAATTCCAGATATTTGCATATCAAACAAACTGATATATCTCAAAATGAATGCGAAGAAGTGAAAATCTTCAAAAGAAGTTACTTTATCATTTTAAAAGTTCTTCCAAATAAGACAATAAAAAATTTTGAGGTTAGGGGCACTTTAAGACTTTTCTAATAATTAATAGGTTTTTATTCATAGTGGTAATATATCTAGTATGCTTTTCTGGCTTTATCTTATAATGAAACTCATGCAATTAGTTTTATAAGTAACATTAAGAATATATTGTTGTAAGAGCATTGAGACTATTGTATAATGCTCCTAATAGGTCTTTATTATTATTATTATTATTATTATTATTATTATTATTATAAAGCCCTATGAATACTATAATTAAATAAGAAATGAAGAAAAAACTAGGAAAATCTTTGTTCAAGGTGGAAAAAATAGACAAAACTTTGTTGGAAAACCTCCTTAATCATGAAATAAGTCAGATAAATCCCTCGAACGTCGGGCCGATGTATGCGATATACAGCATATATATATTAAAAATAGCATAAATCCCTCGTTCTCGGGATATAACTCTTACATATTTCGACTTTATCCCAAAGTTCATTGTCAAAACTAATTTGTCAATACTTATGCAAAGGTTCGTACGCGCCCTCGAAATCTCTGGATTTATTCGTGGCCTTGGCCCTGGAAAAGTAAAATCAACACTTAGATCTCATCTGTGCTCTGTGGTGTGTCGTATGGTGACATACATGTACCTTTAGCTCGAAAGCTAAACAATTTGTAAAGACACACGTCTGTTGTGTCTGTTAATAAGACCATTAATAAAATATTTGCATTATCAAAATAATCATCTTTATCTTTTGAAGAACTAACGTTTTGTTAATTAATCGCTTTCAGTGTGTAAATCCTATTATGCCCTAGAGATGACAGCATCACTATCATTTTAAATATTCTTTTATGCGCCTGTAAATTAGCCTTTGAACACAACCTCGTATAAACAGCTCATGTTTAACAGGTCACGAAAATCGTTCCTCGACCCAAAAAGACATTTGAATTAACTTTATGCTCTTCCTACAGACAAACTAAGCCTGCAGTTCTGTTTTGAAATATCATTTTGTAGTAGCCGTGATTATAAGAACAGCCGTGATAAGATTCTGCTAAGCCTAAGGCAGGAAGGCTAAGGAAGAAAAGATTATTATGACTCATGCAGCTGTCACACAAACGGGCCTTAATTAAGTAGGTCTAAAATAGGTCTATTGAAACTTGAATATCAAAGTGACCGTTAATTGCCGTGGGTCAGGGCAATATGAAAACGTTAGGAAAACGTATACGTGTGGATGGGGTCTAAAGAAGCGGTATATTACAGTACATGTATGGCAGAACGTGACAAAATCCTGTAGCAACACAATAATAGTTAATTGTTGCGCGAGGTATTGAACTTGAATCGGATCAGCTGATTGTGCGATGATTAGAGAATCGCAGACTTTATTTTGGATACAAGTAGAAAACTCTAAAAGGTTGATGTTTAGTGCCAAAATAGTGACGTATAGCAGGTTTAACGACTTTCGAGCGAAGGTCCTTCGTCCTCCTCATGCATACTATTTCGACAACAGGAGGGCTAGCTCTCTTGGTAGGGCTAGCCGAGATCCCGCCTCTCAGTCAAACCCTATGTAAAATTTGTTTTCGTTTATATGAGACGAGGGCCAGCCCTCCTTGTCGAGATCTCGCTATTGACTACCCAAGATCTCGCCTGCATGGGCTGGAAATTTCCCATGTAAACGCACTCAAGAGGGCTGGCCCTCCTTAGGTTTCATTTCGTACCGGCATCGTGTGAACGGGGTCTTAGAGTTTTATTTCAACACTGCCTGCACCACATGCTTCATAATATGGCTGGAATGGTTGTGAGCCCCACCGCTAGTACCTCCTGCTGGTGGTATAGCTGTGTGGAAATCTGTTAACCTTTCTCACATATGATACTGCGTACATATTCAATGCTCTTCAGAGTTGTTCATGTCAGCATTCGTCGGCATAAAAGCAGCTAACAAGCTTAATAATCCACCATACATCCATGGTTATCTCTTACAAAAGGTATGAAGAAGCATATATCCAATTTAGCGAAAGCTATCACTTCTAATTTGCTGTAAAATTTGAAGACAGCATTCAGATTTAAATGAATAAATTATACTCGGCTGAATAATTGAGTTGTATGACCAATCGCATTATAGAATGGACCAGCCGATCGCTGCAGGGCCATTTTCGCCGACCTTGCGCCGTCGAGGCAAAATGCCCTAGGATACAATGGAGGTTGGCGGTCACACTACAACGATACCGCCAACGTACATTTTATAGGTGAACGATTTTTATGTCTCGTATCGTTCTCGTTGTCTAGTGTAACCTGGCGTTAAGAGGGGTGTATGCGAACACGTTTCACGACGGTAATCCATTTTTAGTTGTTTCAAAAAACGTCCATCGCGCCTATGCCAGTCTCCTCTCGCTAGTATGTGATGACATTGTGATATCGTGCACCCACGCTATTACCGATACATCTCGAAAACAGTGGAACTGAAAGAATAGCGAAGCGCACAGATGACGTAGGTTGTTGATGTTTGTCCGCATTTACCATTAAATCTAAGTCCTAAACAATAGGAAATCAGTAGAGCTTCTGCGCTTCGCTATATTATTAGACCCATAGACCTCTTTCATAATGGCGGCCAGTCTAAATATTCTTTTATATGCATGCAAATTAGCCTTTCTGGCCTCGTTACAAAGCGAAGATTCTTTGGAATTTTGACACACGAACGAGGTCAGAAAGGCGAATTTAAATGAATACAAAAGAATATTTAATTTGGGTGCCATTATGAAAGAGGTCTATTGAAGGTCAGTCGTGTAGAGCACCCGGCCTAATTCTACCAAACGTTCTTGCAGTACTGAAAGAGGTAGATTGAAAAAGACATTTAAATATGATCCCTGCGATTCTTTTAGTTATCTGTATTTTCTCGTTGGCTGGCTTCATCAGTTTGGCCATCAAGGGCAAAATGACTGGACATCCGTCGGAATAAAGATAACATTGAATTCACGAGGTTGCTTCATGCAAACATTCAAGTAACATTATTATGTTGTCTATATAACACGTTTTGCTGTACAGTTGTTTAAGAATATTGGAACGTTCATCGTTGAAGATTATCTTGTGATAACCTTGTAGAAGACATATATTTCGTATGGTGATTGCTGAACATTGACCATGTATGTGACCCAACGTCGTCGATTAAAAGACCACTGTATGTAAAAGAAAACGAAACTTGGGAAACTATGCTGCGTAGACAGTGTTTTGGATATATAGCAAAGTGAAAAGGTGGTAAACTACCAAGATTTTTAGTAACGAAATACTGACCCCTTCATCAGAGTAAGACATCCGAGTAAGGGCTCCTCTCGAAATGTCAGTATTTCGTTACTAAAAATCTTGGCAGTTTACCACCTTTTCACTTTGCTATATTTTTTGTTATTGCTAGTGATTAATTATTAATTTATTATTTTTGTTGTTGAGTGAACAAAAGTGCCGTTATTCAAGTTGAATAATACTAGTAGGTTCTATAGTTGCCATCAAAGACAATAACATTCCGTTTTTGACTTCGAACATTCCGTTATAGCAAGTGGATAGAACTAGAAATGTTCCGTTTATGTTTTGTTCAACGTCCAGTTAGAAGAATTTCGAGTTTATACTATAAGAGGATTCGTCAAGAACACAATGTCAATGTATTAATGGTCTAGATTATTGTATTAGTTAGAGTATAGAGACGATTTTCCCGATTGCATTTTCTCGAATGTGTAAATGTCTCCTTGTTTTCCGTAAACATTGTTAGCCTGCGAACAGGTTGATTTGGAAATACCAAAGACCAAGGGAGGCGGGCGAGAATGCCTTGCCCTTCGCACATCTGCCGGCCCGAATATTTCCTAATAATCCTGCTCGCAGGCTATTTAGTTAACAATTAACATTACGTATTATGTATTAATGCGTAGAATAGACAACATTATTTATCTTGTTTGAAAACTTCTAATGGTTTTCAAGAAAAAACAACGTACGATGAAACACAAGAGTATATATCGTAGACAATGCTGAATAATCCGTATTATTTATGTACTGAGCCAGCGTTCGAGTGCTCCATAATTTTGGCCAAATTTCCTGGTCATCACTAGAAATGTGACTTTAATAGGTATGCATGTGTCTGACGGGTAAGCCGTAAGGTCGTCCCTGCTGTCTTGCATAGGCGGCTCGTCTGAAATATGGAGACATTGTAACGGTGGGGACCTTGTGTGCCAGGGGGACAGAATAAAGAGAACTGAAGTAGTGAAGGGAAGATTTCCTTCTGTACCCTAGCCTCTATGGTAACCGTGAACCATCAGGAACCCTGAAAATAATGAGCTTGTTCCCCACTACCTTGTGCGTGCCCCTGTAATAAAGGGTAAGCGTTGGTAAGGGGGGGGGGCAGCAACTCCTTCAGCTGAAGGTGAAGAGGAGGATCTGATGGATTGGACATGTCAGACCCCTCTCCATATGCGAATGCACTGCCCATCATCCCCCCTTGGAACGCGTTAAAAATTTAAATATCTGGGTGTCATCTTTGACGAGTGTATGAATTGGAAGGAACATGTTGAGAGTGTTTGTGAGAAAGCAAATAATTGATTGAGGCTGATGGCAAGAATAAGATCGTTCCTTACTCCTAGTGCTTCCAAATGTATTTATAATACCTTAATTCAACCGCAGACAGCCAAAGGATCCACACAATGACTTTAATAAATGTTGTATTTATACTTTTCTATGCTTACACAAGAATTATTGTTTTAATCCATTACAATGCTTTTCTAGTCCCCCCACAACCAGATTATGGCACACTGCTTGTCCGACAAAAAGTGAAGGAGAAGTTGCCATCTTTGGTGGCTGTTCTGGCTCACCATTTGGACCAGTAGTAAGAGGAATTATTTTATATACATTTTGTAAAACACTCATTATTTGGGAATAACCATCGCTTTTTGTTTTTATAGGATCACAGAAATGAGATGATATTCTTTCATTTTAGTCCACAAAAGCTGCAAAGGTCTGTCAAACATCAACATTTCTAGCCAAACTGCAGTTCAAAATATAGTAATATAAAAGTAGGGTGTTGTGTAGTTAAAATACAAATAAAAAGGTCAGAGATAAAATTAGTGTTCTGCATAAAAGATTGGATACAGGTGGTGGGCCCTAAAACATTTTGTGTCGGCCATCTTGGAGAGACGACGATATAATTTAAATTATGTAATTTACATTTAAACACTTGTTGAAAAGCCCTTTTGGGAACTTCCATTAAATTGATCTATCTTATCTTAAAACCTTCGACAACTGATTTATTTATTTTTGGCATCTTAAAAAATCAAAGACAGATATTCTCTATCACCTTTAGTAAAAAAACTATATAGCGTGGTCCTAAAAAGTAGTTCCAAAGGTGGTCTCTCCAATATGGCGGTCATGAGGTACTTCTGGCTTCAATTTCAGAACAATAGATGATGCTCTAGTCTCCAGTCTCTTAGAGAGAGTTCAGTACATTAGTGTTCTCCAGAAGACCCTGGGTACGAGGTTGCGGGGAGGGAGCGCTCTCCCATCCCGGGCGCTCTCTCCCCGGGCACTGAGAAGACCCTGGATATGAGGTTGTATTCTCCGTATAGGTAGTGTTAAGATACTAAAAGGTTTTCAGTGGTAGATCAACAGAAGGGGCGCCCCAATTTAAATCCGGTCGTACAATTTTTGATGACTTTTTACTGCCAGGACGAAATAAGGAACAGAAAACATGCAAGTAAAGGCTATTAAGGCCCTATTTACATAGAGGTAGGGTGACCCACTGACCGTAGTAGAAGGGTTACCCTAGTCCATTGTCTTTCCGGGTTTCGTTTACATGTGTCCTAGGGTGACTCTGGGGCATAGTTACCCTATCTGCTTGCTAGGGTAACCCTGGTGGCAGTGCTATCTTTTTGTTTACTTTACCCATGTAAACGCATCAGGTAGGGTCACCCTCCAAGACGGGTCATATTTCAGTGAAAAAGCGCGCAATAAAAGCGCTCGTTCGGTGTATTTCAGATTCAAGTAAAACTCCATAAAACAGGTTGAGCCACTACTGTTCTGTTCTACCAAAAATCCGCAAAAATCGACGACGACGACGAACAGCTCTCTTCATCCGAGCTAAAGCAGCATTGTACTGGTTCGCTGCATGAATAATTTGCTAACTATTGTTGATGACATTTTTGAAACAACAAAACCCAAGCAGTAAGCTACAGCATTTCAATGCCCGGCGACCAAAGGACCAAGAAACAAAAGAATAAAACTTGCCACCAAAACTCTTCGTTTGTCCGCCATTTTCAATTTGTTTAGTGGCCACGCAAGGGAGGGTGATCCTACAAGGGTCTGCACCCTACACCATCTTTTTGACCCTCTTGGAAACAGTCATCCTACTAGGAGGGTAACTTTACCCTACCTCCATGTAAACAGGGCTTAAGGCTATAAAACAGATTAATTATTTAGGGTATTTTGCTAGCTTATCCAATTTTCTTTCCAAACTCCGTTTGCCGTTATAATTTAACATAAGCATGCACCGTTCAAAAACGAGTTCAGTTTCAGCTCTTAGTATTTAATGTGTTTGATTAACTTTTTATGTAGTGATGTATATAGAGCATTCAATAGTCAATACTAACCCTTTGTTAGGAGCGGTCAGTGGAGATGTGTGTCCACACAACCATGTGACTTTAGTGCTAACATTATGTCTATCAAAGTTCAGTTCCATTTTAGTTTAAAAAGTAAAATCTTTACTGTGCATTTGTCAGAGTTTATATATATAGGTTAAACACATTGAGAGAGGTTTTTATTCAACTGTGAAGACCGAGGGCGAAGCCCGAGGTCCTTACTGTTGAATAAAAACCGATCCCGTAGTCTTTAACTTGTTTATATGCTCATCAGACCATATTCTTTTGTTTTCTAGAGGTTTCATGTATTTTAATTTGACAGATTAAAACAACTATGAATTAAGTATTTGAAAATAATGAGTTGTGTGGTGATTATGATTTATTGTTAACTTGTATTCTTGGGGACATGGTTACTATGTGTTTATGCATATGTTTTCCTCGAGTAAGGTTTAATGATTGAATTCAGCAGGGTTTTATTTAGGGATATTATTATTTTAGGTAATAACGTAGTAGGAGGTTATTATTTTATAAAGACCCATGCAGTTTTCAACCTCACCTTTCCCCGGGACTAATAAAAAACCACCGCCTGCTTTGATGAGGTTATTACCACAAAATTAAACATAGGCACGCTGTAGCGCACATGCGAAGATACTGGCAATTGCCAATTGGATTATTGAACCTGTAATTTAGGAAAACCTTTAATTAATAAGAAAACAATACAAGAAACAGCCTGCGCCGCAGACGACTAAACCGCGGGTTATATGGGTTTTAGTCACCTGCAGCACAGGCTAGACAAGAAACTCTGTTCTAGATTTCTCTAAGTAACTTGCAAAAGATCGCAAAGTTTTGTTATCAAAAGCGTTTCTACACTGGGATATCTTAAATTATTATTAAACTACACTTTATTTAAAAAATACAAGATAGTTTAAACTCATATATTTCTAGTATTTTGATACCAAATACTTAAAGTAAGATGCCCTGATCCTCTGATCTACCACGTGATTGACGAAACATCGTTAAATAGTCAGGTATACATCCTGGGTCATGATATAGCGGAGACCGCAAAAACCGATGGAAAACAAAAGAATATGGTCTGATGAGTTTAGAAATCAATGTAAAGCTATGCCAATTCATTGTTATGTATTAACGACGTGAAAACTTGGTTTTTTTTCTAATTCTCAGAATTTGCGAGGAGTTTATTGTGAAAAACATGAAAACGCTACCATACAAAGTGATTTCTATTTTGCCAAGACAATTATCGCGAACATTGGCTGTTCGTTTAAACATTTCCCAAGAAGATGAAACTGGATAAGACTGTTAAGTATGTAATACTGCAATGAAAAACTGTGTTGAGATTTTTTCCATAAAATTAAAATACAACACCAAATAAATACACTCACTTGAGCAAAATAATAAACAATTATTGGATGAGGTTTTTGTGATATCTGGAACAATCAGGGTCGAGGTAAGTGTTATCAGCCGAAGGCTCAGGCTGATAACACTTACCGAGACCTTGATTGTTCAGATATCACAAAAACCGAATCCAATAATTGTTTTATTATATATTGTGTTTTCATAGTCTTTGTCTTCAAGTAATTTTTTATTTCATCTACAGTCAAAGACGAAAATCAAGCAGTCATGTTGTTTTTGCTTGTGTGGAAAGCTACCGCTCGTTAGGAAATCTCGCATCGCGGGCACAACCTACAGATTAATGAATAATCTAGTGACTGTATGAGAAGACAGGAAGTGACTACAATGTATAATAATTTACAATATCTATAACTTTCACATCAAACCTACAGATAACTTTAGTACCAGCTGTTGTGGTCTAGTGGTTACCACACATGTCTATGAGCTGGGAGACAGGTTCAAATCCTGGGTCGGACCACCACTCAGGGTCTTAAAAATTATTGAGGAGAAAGTGCTGCCTTTGCAATAATATCAGCAAATGGTAAGACTTTCGGGTCTTCTCGGATAACGACCTTAAATCGTAGGCCCTCGGAACCCCTATCAATTGGGCTTCTAGCCTGTTGGGGTATTCCGTTCACCAAAGAGTGATAAATCTAATTAAAAAATAAAAAATAAAAAAAATAAAATAAAATAAAAAAATCTATAACTTTCACATCAAACCTACAACACTTACCGAGACCTTGATTGTTCAGATATCACAAAAACCGAATCTAATAATTGTTTTATTATATATTGTATTCATTATACATTGTTATTATGCATATATTGTTTTAAGGAAAGTAACAATAAACGCACTGTCGCACGGAACACAGTTTATTATTTTCAAAAATAGAAATCACAACAACAAATATCACAACAACATCAAAATATATAAGTTACATTTTCAAAAGTTCTCAAAAAGTTCGTAAAAACGTTTCAAACAAAAATGTGTGCAATCAACGATAGTCATCATACGACATCAACGATAGTCAATGATAGCAGTCATGTTGTTTTTGCTTGTGTTGCGGGCGCAACCTACATATTAGTGAATAATCTGCTATCAGATTTTAGCAGATTATTCACTAATCGGTAGGTTGCGCTAATTCCCAAAATTTAATGTATGCGCTAGCCAATGAGAAGACAGGAAGTGACTACAATGTATAATAATAAATTTAAAAGACGTTGGCAACATAAATCATATTTTCAAATTTTTGACTTTATGATTAACAAACAGGCATACGAAGGTAATCCAAGTAAACAAAACTACTTTTGTACAAAACAACAGCAATAATTTTGACCAAAGACAATCCTGTCATCCGCCATCTTGTTGTAATACTTTGACTAATTAACTGGGAAGTTGGTGACGTCACACCTGGGTAAACCCGATGAAACTACTCTGGGTAGTGACGAAGCTGGTCGTTTCAAAATTTGCATAGCATGACCAGTTGCTATGGCCAACATCGCTGCTGTTTGTGGGTAGCCGAGTTTACGCGCAATGCTTTTTAAAATGGTGTGGTTCAATTGAAAAATGAAAACATTCACAAAAATCGAGTTTCAAACTTATAAAGACACGAGGATCTCTAGATAAAAATTTCGCTTTACCCTGGTTGTGACGTCACACGCATATCGTAAATACATCCAAGATGGCGGACAATGATTCAGGTTAGCAACTTTGACAGTGTAATTAATATGCTTTACGAGCATTTTTACAACCTCAAACTACTATATTCCGGCTATTTAAATTACACACTTCGAAAAGGTACTTATCTTTTATTGCCAATTTAAGGTTGCAAACTTTCAGCTTCTTTTCACTAAATGGTAACAATACGTTAATGGCGGCCATACACCAAACGGTCAAATTTGAAATAAGCTCGGA
This sequence comes from Chrysogorgia sp. JL179-B06, assembly GCA_035772405.1. Lineage (NCBI taxonomy): Eukaryota > Metazoa > Cnidaria > Anthozoa > Scleralcyonacea > Chrysogorgiidae > Chrysogorgia > Chrysogorgia sp. JL179-B06. The sequence continues at coordinate 1,229,618 of JAYKKM010000216.1, forward strand.
AAATACGGCAGCCTTAAATTTATCATTTCACTTCAATATTAAGTGGTTTACTTTGATTTATAGATGAAAGAAAGTCGAACTCGAATATTCATCGCGGCAGTAACACAAAGCATGCGGGATTCATCCGGCGGCACATGAAGGAGGCTAACTGTGGAGAAAAGAGTAGTTTGAAAGATAACATGATAGGAACATATGATACATGAACGACCATCAGCTCAAATCCTCAGAAAATCCCGGACAGGGATCGAACATGTAACCTTCTTGCCCGTGAGACGCACTAACCATGGAGAGCGAAGGTTACAATTGATGTATTGGTTCGATTAATATATGTACTGCCCACGCGGCAGTCACTATATATCATTATTACTAGAAGTTACTATCGCAAGGGAAGTGCTGCCTCAAAAGTCATGGGAAGCCTAATTTTTTTATAAAATTTCCAAAATGAAGTACACATTTTTTTCAATTATTTTAATTATATTTAAATACAACAGACTTGAATTACAAATGACTATCACTTATCTCAATATAATTAGCATGACTTTTGACTGCATACACAGTATACATTATGACTACAGTATGTAGCTGGTGATTGGTAAACAAATTTCTGATAAATCACTGCCACTATAAATCATGCTTCTTACTGTGGCAAAGCTGTCAGTGGAATTGCGAGTGTTTGATATGTTATGGCAAAGCACTGCCTATGAATACTAATAAGATAAGAAACGAAGAAAAAACTAGGAAAATCTTTGTCCAAGGTGGACAAAATCGACAAAACTTTGTTGGAAACCTCCTCAATGTAATAATAAGTCAAATAAACACCTCGAACGTCGGGATTTATGCGATATACAGCCCTCAGACGCTACGCGTCCTCGGGGCTGTATACCGCATAAATCCCTCGTTCTCGGTGCTTATCTATTACTTATTGTATAGCTACTAGTATCCTCTACTACTTGGCTATCACCTCATATCCTAGCAGTATAGAAAAAACAAGATGGCGGCATGTTGTTTTAGGCCGAAAAAAGCTGAAATCGATGGGGTTTTATAAAGAAAACCCGAACTGACTTAGTGTTTGGCTATATAATAAAACAATTATACCATTCGCTCTCGTCGTATATTAACTAATAGCCAACTCGTGAAAGCCCGCCGGCAGGATAAGTGAATTGGAGTTAACAGAGCTTGGAACTTGGAGTATGAGCTTGACGATCGTCCATGTATCGTCTGTCTACTCCAAGCTCCCCCACATTCACTACAGTAGTGTGTATATTAACACATACAAGATCTTTACGTGTTTTGGGATTTCGAGAAATGTTTTGCATATTCAAATGAGACACGCAGATAAGATTTATTTACGTACGGATTTGGTCTTGCGCGCCAAAAATGTTGGTTGGTTATACGCGCGAGACATGCAAGTCTTACACGCAACTAACAAATTTCAGTTGCGCACGCGTTTTGGTCTTACGCGATAATCGTTTCAGTTTATCAGAATAGAGACAAGTACTACGCGCAGGACCAGTTTTACTTGCGAAAAACTCTTTTTGTCCGATTTGACTTCCAACGCTTTAACCACTCGGCCATCCTGGACCTTTCTCGTGCAATTAAAAAGAAAATTATTGGCAAGAGTGAGATTCGAACCACGCGTGCAATCTAGCGAATTCTTGAAGCGGAACTCTCCAGGACTCGCAGGACTTGTTTTTCTCCTCTCCGAGCCATCTGTAAATGATTATTTAAGTTGTTACCACAACTCAGGTCATTTATGTTCGCATGATCATGCCACTAAAAGATTGTTCCCATCTGTGGTGTTATCATTGAGTGAATTTTGAATAATTACAAGACGACCGCTAGGCGTTAACTCGCGGGCTACTGCTGCGTTAAGACTTTAGACTCGGCTACCACAGTAGCCCGAGTAACTATTCAGTTTGGTATCGCCATTAAAGTGCCTATGAAATGAAAACTAAGTTTGTCTTATTTAAATGACTCTTAACATGACGACGAATGTCTCACGTTGTTCCTGAGATATTGCGAGACTTTTGTGATAAATAAAGTAGCCTGTATGACGTCAAGATGTTTCTACATTTTTAGAAAGTTTGTGTGCTAAAGTACACCAATATGGCCGCCACGCGATAATTCCGGCCTCGTAGTTAATGGAGCCGTGTTCTAAAGTACACGAAAACCTTCGACAATTGATTCATTTTAGTATCTTAAAAGATCAGAGATATATAGCCGCTCTGTCGCCGACAGTAAAACTGTTAGAGTGGTCCCTTAAGTTAAGATGGCCGCCTCGAAATATTCCTGGCTTCATTTTTTTCGCAGCAACCCTCGTACTAATGCACGAGTCAATTGAAAACCCGGACCCCCGACACTATGCCGGGGAAATACAAAGGTTTTAACAAACATCGATCTTTTGGTATAGCCAGGATTTTAACATGAACTGACATGAAAAAGCGGGGATGGTGTAGCCGAGATTTAACACTGACATTTTCAATACATACAGCAAATTGTGGCGCAATCGAATCACCGAACGCGCGGTGCGAGTCCAGAAGGTACAGCGAGACGCAAACCGCACGCAGGCGAGACACTAGACGGACGCAGACGAGAGCTAGACGAACGCAAATCTGTAGAAAGCCTTAACATTTTTGTGTTCTGTTAAAGTTTGTTGTAAGAATATTAAACTTATAAATGTTTTCTTATTGAAAACTTATTGAAAACTGTGAAAATCAGGAAAAAATAAATCTTTAAGCCCGGGTAGCCGGGTATTTTAACAACTGAACGGTATTTTTGAGCCCGGTTTTTAACAGTCGTGAAATGTTAAAATCCACGCATAGTCCCGGGGTTTCAATTGACTAGTGCAATACTAATCATAATTAATAACCTTCGTATACTAACCCTAATGCTATACATCAATCAAGCTGCTGTGAATCATATGTGGTCTGTCGGGATGACCAGAAAATGGCGACGTTAAGTAGTATTATATACGTTTATTTCGAAAATAGAGTTTCAACATATTTTAAAATAACCAAACATTGTAGGACATTTTGCTTAAAAATTAAAGCTGAAAATATTTAAGTTGCAGTCAGACATAATGTTTAATACGGTTCTTTGAGTTTGTTGTCTCTGATGTAAATGTTCTTCTGACGTATGCCAAGTTCCTGTAGATATAAGGGAGCTGTAGGACGACAGCGATGGTGATTAAATAGTAATATAAATTATTTAAAATAAGTCACAGTTAGTTGACTACCATATTTGATACTTGAAGCTTGTTTTACGACTTTTAAAATACTTCAGTATCGCAACAAACTTTAAAGACAACAAACTTCAGAAAACCGTGTTAAAAATGAGATTCATGTATAGTTTTGTTGTTTACCCTTTAGGTAAAGTAAGATGGAATCATGGATGTTGTCATTTGTTACGCAACTCCCAACCAAAGTGACCTCCCCATACAGAACATCAGAAACAGTGCGATGATTCTACATTTGAAAATTCGTAGAGGACATTATACACCTTTACAAAAATCCCTAACCGTCCTCGTTTTCCTCTGGAGTCCCTGTCAGCCTGTAATGAGGAGACAGCTTGTTTACTTGAAGGGTGCAGTCAAGAATTGCGTACACCGAGGCAAAGGGTTGGTGTAGTAATATTTAACCAATTGACAAAGATCTGGAAATCGTTCGTTTGTTATAGGGTCCAAAGTAAACATATTCTAAAAAGAAACAATCAAGAAACAATCAATCTTTGGTTGCATGGTGATGAAAATCGTTTAGAATTTTGTGGAAACACTACGATAAAAATGTCGCAGCTTACTTGTTCTTTAAATATGAGATAACGTTTTATTCCATTAGACATCCAAACGGACAATCCCTAGAGTAAGAGAAAAATGGTCGAATAAAAAAAAGCAATTCAAAAAAGCCCTCGTTATCGTTATATCACCATAATCCCCACCATTCACAATAATCCTCAACATAATCATCTACGTCATTGTCGTCACGATCATCGTCATCACCATCATATTATCATCATCATTACCATTATATCACCATTATCGTCATCACCACCATCGTCATCACGATCATATCACCATCATAATATCACCACCGTCATCATTATTATTATCTCTCCAAGTTGTATACTCATCTCGTGTGTTTTTTTATCCTGTGTGTTGTTACAACTAATAACGTGACGTCATAAATATAGTTATAAATATTACCAGCTTGCTTGTGGATGTCTGGCTACCATGGATTATGTACACTCCAATATTTCTACCAAGCTCTAAATATCTAAACCAAAACAATCCGTTAACAATCATCAATGTTGGAGAAAGTGAGAATTATCAAAATCAAGATAGAGTGAAAACTGCATAATAATACGGAACCTCGTACCCAGGCTTTTCGCTTCCGCCCTCGCGACGAAAAGCCTGGGTACGAGTTTGAATAACACGTGACCTAAGTAAAAAGGAATATTCGCAGGCAAATTTCCCAATATTCCCATGCGTAAATTCAGTACATAACATGAACAAAGATAATTGGCCCTATATTAGTCGCAATGTGTAAACATAGCTTAAAGTGCCTATAAAAGTAAAGTAACTTCTTTTGAAGATTTTCGTTTTTCCGCTTTGTTTTTGATATATTTCAGTTTGTTTGATATGCAAATGTCTGGAATTTCGTCACACATGCATAATGACTTATCAAGTGTGAATAACATGCGCGCGTGTTTCTCCCAGAACACCAAACTTCTTGATTTTAAAGGATTTCGTTTGACAATGAAAGTGATGCACAAACGTCTCCGGTAAGTAGTCATGCATGTGTGACGAAATTCCAGACATTTGCATATCAAACAAACTGAAATATTTCAAAAACAAAGCGAAGAATTTGAAGAAAAATCTTCAAAAGAAGTTACTTTATGATTTTAAAAGTTCTTCCAAATAAGACAATAAAACCTTTTGACGTTATAGGAATTTTAAAGGACATAGACACTCTGAAACTCCTACGAATTACTGATGAAATTCGCTCTCGATCCAAGACTTACACTTTCGCTTGATTCTTGTTTATATCTGGTAAACGACATTGTTGGGGTAAGTATTGGGATTCTTCGTTATCTTAGAAGACAAAAAATACGATGATAAACATTAATGGCTGAATGAACCTAAACTAGGGCAAAGATCAACACTAGGTCTTCATCGAAATATTATTTTTACACATCAGACTATCGTGCCAACTTGTTGGTATGTGGAGCTCACTGATTACAACTAGTACTAAAAGTAATCAAAGACTAGAAATACGAATCCGCAATAATCCCTAGCCTCCTCCGCAGGCATCTCTCTCATGCGGGAAGGAAAAATGGCGGGTGGGCGAAAAATTGCGGGCGGGCTAAAAATAAAATGAGAAAAAAAAACTCTCACGAATTTTTTTCGGTCCCAATCCCCAGAGTTCCCTGCGGAGGAGGCTAAATAATCCCCTCGCTCGCCTTTTCTATCCCCCCCCAAGAGTTTCATCCTAACACCCCCTGCGAGATTTCCCCATCCATGGTCCCCAGACCTCGCACACCGTGCATTAATTTGTTGATGGCCGTTTCGTTGTAGAAATTTATTTTTTAATTTTGTAGTTATCTCGGCCAATATTTAACCGATTTCAATTCTGAAAACAGATCATAATTACCAAGTCTAAATACATAACATACGTATTATATTATGAGAACATGCATATCCTTCGTAAAAATCTGTTATATACTTAGAAATTAATCGGCAATGAGGAGGCCGGCGCTTCGTCGTGTATTATTTTGAACGTTATCTCGGTCAATATTCAACCATTTTCAATTCTGAAAATAGATTTGTAATTACCTAGTCAAAGTACATAACATACGTGCCTATATATTATGTTACGCAAACGTGTATACCCTTCATAAAAACCTGCTTATGTACTTAAAAATTAATCGGCCATGTTTGTGCCCATTTTCTCCCCAACGAATATTGGCCGATTAAAACGGATCACGCGAAAGGCGTACTCGGAACTTACCGGTTGGACTTAGCCACCTCGCTTGCGAGAGGATTATTTAAACGCGTGCGAAGCAAGTGTATGAAACAATATGAAAGTGCCTATCCGGGGTTTGGGGATTTTACATATTGTTATCTTTGGAATTTGTTGAGAATAATTGTAAAATATCTTGTCGTGCGAAAATTTCATCGTCATACCTTTTCCCCTGGAAGTGATTTACTATTCACAGATTATGACGTCATTAAGATAGCGTTCTCCCGAACAAAAACTCATCATTTCGATTATATCGTGGGCTCACGTTTAGTCAACAGTTTATCGTCAAAATGAAGCCTCGTGTATAAAAACCCATTTTATGAAAATTTCAACCAATTATTTCTCCGCAGATCGATCTTAGGCAGAGTCTTGTTTTCCGTAACGGGTAGTCTTTTGCAGTGATTTGTTTTAACTTCCGGAGTAATTTTTGTTTCAGTTGCAAAGAAAATAGACTGTCTTGGTATCAAAAGACGGTCTAGCTTGCAAAGCTAGAAGACGATGGGTTTTAGAAAAGAGAAAATGTATTGAGTATTTGAGTTATAGAAATATGTTGTGCTGCGTACTGTGTTCAGCAAAGTACTGATATTTTGTACTTAAGTAAAAGTAAAAAGTGACTCCTCAGTTTATACTTAAGTAAAAGTGAAAGTATGGCCTGGAAATCTTACTCAAGTAAAAGTATGGCAACTTCACGCGATTTCTCCACTCTAGATCTCCAGCGGATGGATAGAGTGGACCGAGTATTTCGCAACTCCGCGTTCCGAATTTCTTTTTTTATTTTGCCGATGAAACAAAAAGTAACGAAGTTAAAATGTAATTATTTAACAAAATTTTACTTCGTTACAAGTAAAACGTATTTGTTGAAAAATATACTTCGTTACAAGTAAATACTGATTTTACTTAAGTAAAGTAACGAAGTAAATTTACTTAGAAATACAAATTGAACAGCTCTATAAGATTGGTGGAATGTCGAAAGTGTAAAAATAGTGTGAAAAAGCATTGAGAAAAAGCATTGTCTTGGTTACCTTCAGAGGGTTTTGGTGGGATAGGTTTTGGTGGGATAGGTTTAGGTTTTGGGGGACGTTTCGGGGTCCATGAAGGAGCTGTAGTATTCTCTGATGAATTTTGTTGGTTCTCCTTACTAAAAAGCAAGAGACGGTAATATATACTCAGAAACAATATATACAAGTATTCGTGTGTCACCAACAAATTGAAATAGTAAAGCGAATGAATATAGAATACTGCTAAATACTTTTGAGTGTAATCTAAACTAAAACACGTTACGTTATTGCTCTACTAGCTGTAGATAACTAAGTAAAAATACTGAGCCACAAACGGGGATTGAACCTGAAACCTTTCGATTGCTAGCCTTCCTATTGCTTTCGATTACTTATTACTTCCAATTGCTAGCCTTCCTATTGCTTTCGATTGCTAGCCTTCCTATTGCTTTCGATTGCTAGCCTTCCTATTGCTTTCGATTACTTATTACTTCCAATTGCTAGCCTTCCTATTGCTTTCGATTGCTAGCCTTCCTATTGCTTTCGATTGCTAGCCTTCTTATTGCTTCCAATTGATAGCCTTCCTATATTACTTCCAATTGCTATCCTTCCAATTACTTCCAATTACTAGCTATCCTTCCTATTACTTCCAATTGCTAGCCTTCCTATTACTTCCAATTACTAGCCTTCCTATTACTTCCAATTACTAGCCTTCCTATTACTTCCAATTGCTATCCTTCCTATTACTTCCAATTACTAGCCTTCCTATTACTTCCAATTACTAGCCTTCCTATTACTTCCAATTACTAGCCTTCCTATTGCTATCCTTCCTATTACTCCCAATTTCTAGCCTTCCTATATTACTTCCAATTACTAGCCTTCCTATTACTTCCAATTACTAGCCTTCTTATTACTTCCAATTACTAGCCTTCCTATTACTTCCAATTACTAGCCTTCCTATTACTTCCAATTGCTATCCTTCCTATTACTTCCAATTACTATCCTTACTATTACTTCCAATTACTATCCTTCCTATTACTTCCAATTGCTAGCCTTCCTATTACTTCCAATTACTAGCCTTCCTATTACTTCCAATTACTATCCTTCCTATTACTTCCAATTACTATCCTTCCTATTACTTCCAATTGCTAGCCTTCCTATTACTTCCAATTGCTATCCTTCCTATTACTTCCAATTACTAGCCTTCCTATTACTTCCAATTACTAGCCTTCCTATTACTTCCAATTACTAGCCTTCCTATTACTTCCAATTGCTATCCTTCCTATTACTTCCAATTACTATCCTTCCTATTACTTCCAATTACTATCCTTCCTATTACTTCCAATTGCTAGCCTTCCTATTACTTCCAATTACTAGCCTTCCTATTACTTCCAATTACTATCCTTCCTATTACTTCCAATTACTATCCTTCCTATTACTTCCAATTGCTAGCCTTCCTATTACTTCCAATTGCTATCCTTCCTATTACTTCCAATTACTAGCCTTCCTATTACTTCCAATTGCTAGCCTTCCTATTACTTCCAATTGCTATCCTTCCTATTACTTCCAATTACTAGCCTTCTTATTACTTCCAATTACTAGCCTTCCTATTACTTCCAATTACTAGCCTTCCTATTACTTCCAATTGCTATCCTTCCTATTACTTCCAATTACTATCCTTCCTATTACTTCCAATTACTATCCTTCCTATTACTTCCAATTGCTATCCTTCCTATTACTTCCAATTGCTATCCTTCCTATTACTTCCAATTGCTATCCTTCCTATTACTTCCAATTGCTATCCTTCCTATTACTTCCAATTACTAGCCTTCTTATTACTTCCAATTACTAGCCTTCCTATTACTTCCAATTACTAGCCTTCCTATTACTTCCAATTGCTATCCTTCCTATTACTTCCAATTACTATCCTTCCTATTACTTCCAATTACTATCCTTCCTATTACTTCCAATTGCTAGCCTTCCTATTACTTCCAATTACTAGCCTTCCTATTACTTCCAATTACTATCCTTCCTATTACTTCCAATTACTATCCTTCCTATTACTTCCAATTGCTAGCCTTCCTATTACTTCCAATTGCTATCCTTCCTATTACTTCCAATTACTAGCCTTCCTATTACTTCCAATTGCTAGCCTTCCTATTACTTCCAATTGCTATCCTTCCTATTACTTCCAATTACTAGCCTTCCTATTACTTCCAATTACTAGCCTTCCTATTACATCCAATTACTAGCCTTCCTATTACTTCCAATTGCTAGCCTTCCTATTACTTCCAATTACTAGCCTTCATATTACTTCCAATTACTAGCCTTCCTATTACTTCCAATTACTATCCTTCCTATTACTTCCAATTACTAGCCTTCCTATTACTTCCAATTACTAGCCTTCCTATTACTTCCAATTACTATCCTTCCTATTACTTCCAATTACTAGCCTTCCTATTACTTCCAATTACTAGCCTTCCTATTACTTCCAATTACTATCCTTCCTATTACTTCCAATTACTAGCCTTCTTATTACTTCCAATTACTAGCCTTCCTATTACTTCCAATTACTAGCCTTCCTATTACTTCCAATTGCTATCCTTCCTATTACTTCCAATTACTATCCTTCATATTACTTCCAATTACTATCCTTCCTATTACTTCCAATTGCTAGCCGCCTTCCTATTACTTCCAATTACTATCCTTCCTATTACTTCCAATTGCTAGCCTTCCTATTACTTCCAATTACTAGCCTTCCTATTACTTCCAATTACTAGCCTTCCTATTACTTCCAATTGCTATCCTTCCTATTACTTCCAATTACTATCCTTCCTATTACTTCCAATTACTATCCTTCCTATTACTTCCAATTGCTAGCCTTCCTATTACTTCCAATTGCTATCCTTCCTATTACTTCCAATTACTAGCCTTCCTATTACTTCCAATTACTAGCCTTCCTATTACTTCCAATTGCTATCCTTCCTATTACTTCCAATTACTATCCTTCCTATTACTTCCAATTACTATCCTTCCTATTACTTCCAATTGCTAGCCTTCCTATTACTTCCAATTGCTATCCTTCCTATTACTTCCAATTACTAGCCTTCCTATTACTTCCAATTACTAGCCTTCCTATTACTTCCAATTACTAGCCTTCCTATTACTTCCAATTACTAGCCTTCTTATTACTTCCAATTACTAGCCTTCCTATTACTTCCAATTATTATCCTTCCTATTACTTCCAATTGCTATCCTTCCTATTACTTCCAATTACTATCCTTCCTATTACTTCCAATTACTATCCTTCCTATTACTTCCAATTGCTAGCCTTCCTATTACTTCCAATTGCTATCCTTCCTATTACTTCCAATTACTAGCCTTCCTATTACTTCCAATTACTAGCCTTCCTATTACTTCCAATTACTATCCTTCCTATTACTTCCAATTACTAGCCTTCCTATTACTTCCAATTGCTAGCCGCCTTCCTATTACTTCCAATTACTAGCCTTCCTATTACTTCCAATTACTAGCCTTCCTATTACTTCCAATTGCTATCCTTCCTATTACTTCCAATTACTAGCCTTCCTATTACTTCCAATTGCTAGCCTTCCTATTACTTCCAATTGCTATCCTTCCTATTACTTCCAATTACTAGCCTTCCTATTACTTCCAATTACTAGCCTTCCTATTACTTCCAATTACTAGCCTTCCTATTACTTCCAATTGCTAGCCTTCCTATTACTTCCAATTGCTATCCTTCCTATTACTTCCAATTACTAGCCTTCCTATTACTTCCAATTACTAGCCTTCCTATTACTTCCAATTACTAGCCTTCCTATTACTTCCAATTGCTAGCCTTCCTATTGCTTCCAATTGCTAGCCTTCCTATTACTTCCAATTGCTATCCTTCCTATTACTTCCAATTGCTATCCTTCCTATTACTTCCAATTACTATCCTTCCTATTACTTCCAATTACTATCCTTCCTATTACTTCCAATTACTAGCCTTCCTATTACTTCCAATTACTAGCCTTCCTATATTACTTCCAATTACTATCCTTCCTATATTACTTCCAATTGCTATCCTTCCTATTACTTCCAATTACTAGCCTTCCTATTACTTCCAATTACTATCCTTCCTATTACTTCCAATTGCTACCCTTCCTATTACTTCCAATTGCTAGCAATAGGAAGGCTGCACTGCACGTTCAATCCACGCTCGTAACTCAGGGTTTTTCCTGAGTTATTTTCACTTTTACAGCAAGCTGCAAATTCGTATTGAGAAAACTTCACTGAGAAGTAAAACACACTTAAGTAACGGTAAGTGAAATATTGTTGACAAGAGTTGACTTGAAGAGAGGAGTATTGGAGTGAAACTTTCCCATTTCATCCACTGAAATGAGGAATAAGAAAATAAGGTAAAAGAAAAAGAGATATTACAAAGTGAATTCTTACCATTTTGCTTCATCCTCGTTTGGTAATACAACCAGATAGATCTGTTCTGCTTGATTATTTGAGGCTAAAACAATTGAAACAAGATGATCTCATGAAAGCCGTGCTATTCACGCGGTAAAATATATGACCGGTGCAAAGTTACTATGGAAACATACCATAAGAACAAGCGTCATCCTTAAGAACAGGTGTATTAGGGGGACACCTAATTGGTCCTCTATGGGGAGGATTAGGGATCATTCGTATTGCACGTGTTGGACTATGTAATTCTTCGTCACTAAAAAATTAGAGAACAATTAAAGTTGAGTTACTTAGATTTGGGCAATGAAAGAAAAATCAACCAAAATAATTTTTATGTCTGTGTTAATTTTCCATTTACAAATAAAGCAAAATCTCCATAAAAATTTAACATTTAGGATTCCGTGATCGTGGTCAAAAACCGCCATCAACTTGCATGACAATATAATTGAGGTTTCAGTTTACCGTCCACCGCCCGCATGGGCTTGAAACTACCGCATGAATTTTTCATTATTCCAAATAATTTTCATTATTGGTAGATTTTCCAAATATACTATTTACATGATTTGCACAGTGTGTACACACTTTTTAACAGCGAAGCCTTCGATACGTTCGACCGTATCAGCGATGATCGGTCGTCATTTGTTCAATATATTCCCGAAACGACGATAGTGGTGTGCGTATCGCCGAAGTATGATAGGGACTTACCGTACGTGTTCCATATATGGAAGAGTACATACATTGCCCTAACGAGCATATATAATACATTGCCCTAATGAGCAAATACGTTGCCCTCGTTCCAGCCTCCTAGTTAATTGGATTGTAACCGACCGTAGCCGGCGCAATGGGGCTGGGGGTTTGGGACGGGCTGCGAAGCAGCTGTGCGGCGGGGGGGGGGGGGGGGGGGAGGCTACCGACCCCGAAACAACAAAGGCGCTAGCCCTAACCGGCTGTGTTTTCGAGCAGTTCTAGATTAGTAGACTAGTGAGAGAGACTAAGCATGTGGGATTAGAAATTGACTGTTAGACGCATGCGCTCAGTAAAGTGTTAACAATCCCAACATCCAGTGGGCTGGTACGAGGGAAATGTATTTGCTCTTCCCAGTCCCGTCCGATATGACCTTATATGGAATACGTAATATAAGTCCATATGGAATGGGCGCCACTGACAAGGATGATAGCAACCTCGTACCCAGGGTCTTATTCGGATGATAGGTCCACAGATCGATTTCATTATATTTTCGGATCAGATAATGAATATAATTCAAATAATGAATCAAATTTTAAAGCCGCATCACATTTTGAAAATCCTCGGACGGTAAACTGAAACCTCAATTCCGTTGGCCTAATGAAAAATAATGAATACAATATGGAGATTCATCGTCAAGCTCAAATCCTCAAAAAATGTTTCAGGCAAGTGGCAACAGAAAATGACAGGCAACATCGCGGGTTCAATTCCTACCGGAAGGCCTTGAAGTTGCATTTTTCGCAACTGGTGGTCTTAAAATGTATATATTCCAACACTCGAAATTTTCCTTCACCATAAATCCTTACAACAAATCTGTAACCTGATTGCCTATCGATTCCAAGCTTCCACATTCACTACATCAGTGTATATATATAAAACACAATGAATATAATATGCTGTTCATTAATGTGGTTACCTGAGTATTGGTTCATTTCCAGGAGCCCCCAAATCAAGATACATTTCCTCTGGATCAGTTGCTGGAAGTTTGAAAATATTAAAGTGTCGGCTGACGTTTCATATAAGTATCCCGAATTTGAAACAGTCCTAACCCCAAATCTAACCCTAACCCTACACACTGCAAAAAAACCTGCATAAAATTACTCAAATTTTTGCGTAATACGATGCACCCACAGTAACACATAGCTTTGAGTAAAACGTCGATTTTACCCACACTGTGAGTAAACATGTTTGAGTACAACGTCATTTTTGCTCAGTCTGTGAGTAAATTTACGGAACATTTGGCTAGATTGTTACGCACACTGTGAGTAAAATTTTTGAGTAAAACATCGATTTTACTCACACGGTCAGGTGAGTAACGTTTACTCACACTGCGAGTAAATTTACGCAAAATTTGCGTAAAACAAAATGCACCCACAGTAACACAAATTTTTAGTAAAATGTTCAGTTTACTCAAACAGTGAGTAAATCTTCGCTCAAAAGATGAGTAAATCTTTACTCAAAAGATGAGTAAATCTTTACTCAAAAGATTTATATGGAACTTCACGCAAAGTGTCTATATATGTCTTTTTCTCACTGATCTGCATGGGAGACTGGATAGAGCATCTATTCGTATAATTGGAGAGACCACCTTCGGAACCACTATTTGGGACCACGCTAAATAGTCTTACTATAGAATATCTTTCTTTGTTTTTCTAAGATGCTTAGTGAATCAGTTGTCGATCACGGCTGCGTGACAGAAACTACAGAGCGTACTCTCCAAGATGGCCGCCGCTAAATATTTTGGCATCATCTTTCGGCGCATCATCCAAACTCTGATCGTTTACGATACTAAAGTGAATCAGTTGTCGAAGGTTTTTCCATATTTTGAATCACAAACTACGGCTACTTGATAGAAACTACATAGCGCAGGTGGTCTCTCCAAGATGGCCGCCGTGAAATATTTTGGTATCATCTTTCGGCGCATCATCCAACTCTGATCGTTTACGATACTAAAGTGAATCAGTTGTCGAAGGTTTTTTCATAATTTTGAATTACAAATTACGGCTCCTTGATAGAAACTACATAGGGGCAGGTGGTTTCTCCAAGATGGCCGCCGTGAAATATCCCATGCAGGGGATTGTAGCTAGGCGGGGGGTTAGGATTAGGATTAGAGTTGATTATGGTTAGCCAATCAGATGGCTCGCTCTTACAACTCATCCATTGCGACAACTCATCCATTACGTCATTACCAACCTATCTCACGCTAAAGTTGGTTAACTATTCGCACAAAGTGACGTCAACCTAGGCAAAGACATTACATAGTGATTACACACCGGTCTGTTTAAAGCTCAAAGCAAACATTCTTTGTATTTCAATGTCGAATCACTGTGCAATGTCTTTGGATGTCCTTGGGTTGACGTCATTTCCTGTGAATAGTTAACCGTGACTTCAGCAGGAGAAAAAGTCATCAAGATGAAACTTTAGTTGATGATAATATTAAGGAATTTATATCAGAAAGTGCGAAGATTATAAATATATAAAAAGACCACACATAAGATAGACACTTTAACCAACTTTAGCAGAAGAAAAAATCATCAAGATGAAACTTTAGTTGATGATGTTTATCAAAATGTTTATCAAAAAGTGCCATAGATTAAAAAAAGCATAAAAAGCCCAAACATGAAATAGGAACATTAAAAAGATCCCACATTTATTTGAAAAGATTCTGATCTGATCCCAAACCAAGGGAGCACGCCAGAATGCGATTTGGCCAGTGAATTAGAACATTTTAATAAACAAGCGCGATCTTAAATATATCGCGCCTGCGATACACTAATGATATACACCGCATTGATATATTCAAGATGGCGCTTGTTTTCGAAAATTTTCTAATTCACTGCCCAAATCGCATTTTGGCGTGCTCCCTTGCCCAAACTGGATAGGCCTTGTGGTTCAATTCTTATTTATACGTACCATTAGATCACTAACAAAAGTACCCCTCTATCGCGATCTGGTTGCATGAGGAGATCAAACAGACAGCGAGATCAAAGATTAATGGCAATATCTGTATTTTGACAATTGTGTCGAAAGTTTATTTTTGTCCAAACTCAACACCTCGCGTGAGTGTTCGCAGCTCGCGTGAGTGTTCGCAGCTCGCGTGAGTGATCGCAGCTCGCGTGAGTGATCGCACCTCGCGCACGAGTGATTGCACCTCGCGTGAGTGATCGCACCTCGCGTGAGTGATCGCAGCTCGCGTGATCGCACCTCGCGCACGAGTGATTGCACCTCGCGTGAGTGATCGCACCTCGCGTGAGTGATCGCACCTCGCGTGAGTGATCGCACCTCGCGTGAGTGATCGCACCTCGCGTGAGCAACCAACCTTCCAAAAATGTGACTGATGCATAGACATATTTTTCATACCTGCATTATCTTGATTAGTGATTGACTGGCAGCTCGTATGATTTCGTCTCTGGGGAGGTAGAGGGGCTTTACGTTGGTTAATGATTGGGCTTCCTGGCGTTGGATTAGGATTAGTACCAAAGTAGTCGCTAAATTGAAGAACAATGTCAATCGATAACAACCTTTGGGATGAAATTAACAAACAGAATGTGTATCGGGAACCAGAGGAGTACGAACGGATTTAAAGGGGGGGCAGGGGGCTGAAGTTGACAAGCGGGTAATCAGTAACCGCATTTTTAGGGGGTAGGGTGGTCCTCCCCCGGAAAACTTTAAAATCTAGAAGCTCAGAAAGACAATTTGCAGTAATTTGAGCAAACTTTTTCATCTATATAATTCTACAGCGAGCATAGTTCAAATGAATCCAAGCTTGCCTGCTGCCTCTTACCATGTGCCGCCATTTTGTGCGCCTAGTACTGACAGAAGGGTTGGCTAACTCTTCAGGCTACACCCGTTTGTAAAATCTCGCGTGTAGATGAAGCCCGTATATAGGTAGATTACCTTAAGTAGCTTCTCTCCTAGCCTCTATAGTAGTACCAATACAATTTAGCAACAAAACTTAGCAGCAAAAAAACCATTAAATTTAGCAACGCTTGTCCTGATTTAAAATTTGTTGTGAAGCCCCCCGGTTCCTACGCCTGACTGTCGGGAACGTAGCCAGATTACGAAATCCAGGAGGGAAGTTTTGTTTTAGGGGGCAAGTGCCGGGGTAAAAATTTGTTTTTAATTTATTAGCTTCACCTGCGAAGCGGGTAACGAAGACGGGGGCTTGCAACAGCATAGCCAATTACTGCGGGCCCAAGCCAATTGTGTATATTAAGGTATTACACAGGCAGAAAAAGTTCGACGCGTTCGAATGTTCAAAATTTCAATCTGGGTATGTACTTCATCACTTCGTGTTATGGAATATATAGTGGATTGGGGGTTAATGGTAGTAGCTTACAAAGTACTTACCAGGATCTGAGCATAGACATATGGAGGGATAAATTACTCGAATATGATTGGCTAATGAGAGGGCATTTTTCCTAAATTCAGGGCAAAATTACTTGTACCTGATTGGTGGAGATGCCGGCGGTAAACACTTAAGTTATAACGTTGTTTTACGTAATATTTCTCAAATCATTAATTCATCAACCAAAAACAAAATAAATTAATGTTTAATTAGTGTTTTGAAACCGGAGGAATATCCATCTAGCTGATCACGTGATGACGTTATGAAATAATTCAAAGTCCTAGGACTTTGAAAATATGTAAGTATGTAAGTAATATGTAAGTCCTAGGATTTTGAAAATAAAGTTCGTTGTCGTGTACCGTTTACTTTCAGTGGATTGTATAGTTGTTTTTCAGCGCTTGGCTTTGACATTTGCTGGCTTGCTCATGCTAAATTATTTATAAATAAATTTTGCCATCTATATGATTAACAAGTAATCACACGGTTCCTCGTAAAATTAAGGTTTAATTTCATTTGTGTTGTCAAAGTTTCACAAATTGCCCTCGTCACTTTCGCGGCTCTGGCAATTTTGTGAAACTTTGAAAACACGCGTGAAATTAAACCTTAATTTTCCTCGGCCCCATGCGGAGAAAGAATTTTTGGGGCGGTCGCCCTTGTCCAACTACTACAACACCCGCCCCGTAGCTACATGCCTGATGTGTATGTCGATAATATAAATAGTACTAGAAATACGTTCCGCAATAACCCCTCGTACGCCTTTTCTACCCCAACCTCCCCCCAGGGCCCAAACAGCGCATGCCGTGTATTTATTTTATTGTCTACAGATAGATTTTGAAAGTTGTCTCGATCATCAATATTTAACCGTTTTCAATTCTGAAAACAGATTTGGAATTACCGAGTCTAAATACATAACATACGTGCCTATTATATTACGCAAACGTGTATACCCTTTGCAAAAACCTGTTTATGTAGTTCGTCAGATCATAAATCGCCAATGGCCGTTCGCGTTGTCTGCCCAAATATTGTCCGAATCAAACGGATCACCCAAAACGACTTTTTACTTCCTTATAAGGAGTTGTTCCTACCATGTACGGCTTTTATATATATATAATATATATGTATGTATACATACTTTTCGTGAGAAATGGATCCCTGCCGCGGCGAGATTATCACCCTCGCTTGCGAGGGGAACATAAAGAAAAATATATAAAAATTACTTTTATGGATACGTGTCCACCGTCAGGACGAAATGGTTGAAATAAACTAGATCTGAAAATGAAATTATGCAAATTTACAACTAACTAAACGGACTATTTTGAGCGAGGTTTGTGCGAAAAGACCAACATTACATTAGATTTCCTCATTTTTTTTCGCAATTTTGTAATGAGCGGTCTTTACCCAACCTCGTACCCAGGGCATTTTGCCTCCACGGCGGAAGGTCGGCGAAAATGGCCCTGGGATCGGCTTGTTCATTCTATAATGCGATTGGCTTGTCATAAATCTCAATTAATTCAGCCGAGTATAATTTATTCATCTAAATCTGAATGCTGTCTTCAAATTTTACAGCAAATTAGAAGTGATAGCTTTCGCTAAATTGGATAGCTATATGCTTCTTCGTACGTTTTGTAAGAGATATAACCATGGATGCATGGTGGATTATTAAGCTTGTGAGCTGCTTTTATGCCGACGAATGCTGATATGAACAACTCTGAAGAGCATTGAATATTTCTCAATTATTCAGGACCACAAAATTATCATATCTAAGCACCCAGAAATTATGGGTGTCATGTGACCAGCCGACCCCCAGGCCATTTTCACCGACCTACCACCGTGGAGGCAAAATTCCCTGGGAACGAGGTTGGTCTTTACCAGCTTTTAAAGATCACTCAGGAACCAATCAGATTGCAAAAAAGCTGCGTTAATAAAGTCATGACCGAGAATATATATATGTATATATATATATGATTATGCAAATTTATATATATTATATATATAAATTATATATACATAATTTATATATACTCTAATAGAACACGAGGCTCGACCAATCAAAGCCTTCGTAAGACACTTTTTGTTTTATTTTATAAACTTTAATACAAAGAAGGGCTTACGTTTCCCATAAACATGCAACATCAGCAGCAGAGTTAAAGTGCCTATAACCTCAACATGCCTATTGCAAACAATTGTTATGTTTGAGTTATTTAAAAAAACGACATTCTATATTGGGAATGATATTGGCGAAACAGATACGGAAAGTCGCCAAGACAATGTTAATATATCTAATATGGAAGAAAATTACGAAGGCGAAAATCAAAACACGAGCGAACAGCCCAGCCAAAATGCTAATTTTATGGCTTCAAATTCGAATTTGCATACGATTTCAATGGGAGAGAACTTAGCCGCCAAATGTAATCACGCAACCAATGAAAACGGACAAAACGAAACCATTTCCCCCCAAATTAAACCATACTTACCCGACTTCGATGTGTTACCATCCAAAGTAAAGGACAAAATGTGGGGCGACACCAGCTACGCAAGCTTTTTCGACCTTGTCAATGGCATTTATAACGAAATTGTTCACTTTAGGAGAAATATTTTCAACATACCGTCAGGCCGAGCCGGAAAGAATTATATTGAAGAGTTAACTTTTTGGATAAAACAATTCAATTCAAACTCAGACTTAAATCCAATTGCTTTGAAAGCATTCATGGTGCTCCCCTCTTTGATTCTACAAAAGCCCTCAGCTACTTCAAAGAGTAAAGACCATAGTGCAGCGATAGTACGCAGATTGGCCCTGTGGAAACAAGGAGACCTAGTTGCTCTGATGAAAGAAGTGAAATTCATACAAAGAAAATTCGCCAACTCCAAGAAGGCTAGATCTGTCGAGGACATTTCCAAAGTTTTTGCGAAACTGGTTTTACAATTAGGCAAAGTGTCCGCAGCAATCAAACTTTTGGATAAAGAGAGTTCATCAGGGCTTCTGAGTCTATCACCTGAAGTTTTGGAGGGCCTGAAAGAGAAGCACCCACTCGCAGCCGAGATCGAGGATGAGAGCCTTCTGTATGGCCCAATCGATCACATTCCGCCGAATGTTTTCGATTTAATCGGGGAACAAATGATTTATAACGCCGCTATGAAAACAAAGGGTTCTGCAGGTCCGTCCGGAATGGATGCGGAACTGTATCGAAGAATCCTTTGTTCGAAGAACTTCAAGACTGAGGGCAAGATCTTGAGAGAAGAATTAGCAATTCTAACCAGAAATCTATTGAAGACGAGTTATCATCCATCCCTACTCGAAGGTTACATCTCCTGCAGACTCATCCCACTAGACAAGAACCCAGGAATTCGACCAATCGGAGTTGGCGAGGTTTTGAGGCGTATTATTGGTAAAACAGTTACCACCTTCCTAAAGGAGGAAATCCAGGAAGCAGCAGGTCCTCTTCAAGTTTGCGCTGGTCACAGTGCAGGAGCCGAGGCTGCCATACACGCCATGAGCCAAGTTTTTGCACAGGAGGGGACAGATGGGATATTATTTGTTTGTTTGTAAACTTTATTTTGACAGGGTAGCCCATTCAGCCGAAGCTGGTATCCAGAGGGGCCCTGTACAACATATCACACAAAATTACAAGAAATATAATATATAACTAATAATAAGAATCTTATATACTAAAATGTATATATTCCAACACTCGAAATTTTCCTTCACCATAAATCCTTACAACAAATCTGTAACCTGATTGCCTATCGATTCCAAGCTCCCACATTCACTACATCAGTGTATATATATAAAACACAATGAATATAATATGCTGTTCATTAATGTGGTTACCTGAGTATTGGTTCATTTCCAGGAGCCCCCAAATCAAGATACATTTCCTCTGGATCAGTTGCTGGAAGTTTGAAAATATTAAAGTGTCGGCTGACGTTTCATATAAGTATCCCGAATTTGAAACAGTCCTAACCCCAAATCTAACCCTAACCCTACACACTGCAAAAAAACCTGCATAAAATTACTCAAATTTTTGCGTAATACGATGCACCCACGTAACACATAGCTTTGAGTAAAACGTCGATTTTACCCACACTGTGAGTAAACATGTTTGAGTACAACGTCATTTTTGCTCAGTCTGTGAGTAAATTTACGGAACATTTGGCTAGATTGTTACGCACACTGTGAGTAAAATGTTTTTATTAAAACATCGATTTTACTCACACGGTCAGGTGAGTAACGTTTACTCACACTGCGAGTAAATTTACGCAAAATTTGCGTAAAACAAAATGCACCCACAGTAACACAAATTTTTAGTAAAATGTTCAGTTTACTCAAACAGTGAGTAAATCTTTACTCAAAAGATGAGTAAATCTTTCTCAAAAGATGAGTAAATCTTTACTCAAAAGATTTATATGAAACTTCACGCAAAGTGTCTATATATGTCTTTTTCTCACTGATCTGCATGGGAGACTGGATAGAACATCTATTCGTATAATTGGAGAGACCACCTTCGGAACCACTATTTGGGACCACGCTAAATAGTCTTACTATAGAATATCTTTCTTTGTTTTTTTTAAGATGCTTAGTGAATCAGTTGTCGATCACGGCTACGTGACAGAAACTACAGAGCGTACTCTCCAAGATGGCCGCCGCTAAATATTTTGGCATCATCTTTCGGCGCATCATCCAAACTCTGATCGTTTACGATACTAAAGTGAATCAGTTGTCGAAGGTTTTTCCATATTTTGAATCACAAACTACGGCTACTTGATAGAAACTACATAGCGCAGGTGGTCTCTCCAAGATGGCCGCCGTGAAATATTTTGGCATCATCTTTCGGCGCATCATCCAACTCTGATCGTTTACGATACTAAAGTGAATCAGTTGTCGAAGGTTTTTTCATAATTTTGAATTACAAATTACGGCTCCTTGATAGAAACTACATAGGGCAGGTGGTTTCTCCAAGATGGCCGCCGTGAAATATCCCATGCAGGGGATTGTAGCTAGGCGGGGGGTTAGGATTAGGATCAGAGTTGATTATGGTTAGCCAATCAGATGGCTCGCTCTTACAACTCATCCATTGCGACAACTCATCCATTACGTCATTACCAACCTATCTCACGCTAAAGTTGGTTAACTATTCGCACAAAGTGACGTCAACCTAGGCAAAGACATTACATAGTGCATTACACACCGGTCTGTTTAAAGCTCAAAGCAAACATTCTTTGTATTTCAATGTCGAATCACTGTGCAATGTCTTTGGATGTCCTTGGGTTGACGTCATTTCCTGTGAATAGTTAACCGTTATTTCAGCAGGAGAAAAAGTCATGAAGATGAAACTTTAGTTGATGATAATATTAAGGAATTTATATCAGAAAGTGCGAAGATTATAAATATATAAAAAGACCACACATAAGATAGACACTTTAACCAACTTTAGCAGAAGAAAAAATCATCAAGATGAAACTTTAGTTGATGATGTTTATCAAAATGTTTATCAAAAAGTGCCAAAGATTAAAAAAAGCATAAAAAGCCCAAACATGAAATAGGAACTTTAAAAAGATCCCACATTTATTTGAAAAGATTCTGATCTGATCCCAAACCAAGGGAGCACGCCAGAATGCGATTTGGGCAGTGAATTAGAAAATTTTAGAAAACAAGCGCCATCTTAAATATATCGCGCCTGCGATACACTAATGATATACACCGCATTGATATATTCAAGATGGCGCTTGTTTTCGAAAATTTTCTAATTCACTGCCCAAATCGCATTTTGGCGTGCTCCCTTACCCAAACTGGATAGGCCTTGTGGTTCAATTCTTATTTATACGTACCATTAGATCACTAACAAAAGTACCCCTATATCGCGATCTGGTTGCATGAGGAGATCAAACAGACAGCGAGATCAAAGATTAATGGCAATATCTGTATTTTGACAATTGTGTCGAAAGTTTATTTTTGTCTAAACTCAACACCTCGCGTGAGTGTTCGCAGCTCGCGTGAGTGTTCGCAGCTCGCGTGAGTGATCGCAGCTCGCGTGAGTGATCGCACCTCGCGCACGAGTGATTGCACCTCGCGTGAGTGATCGCACCTCGCGTGAGTGATCGCACCTCGCGTGAGTGATCGCAGCTCGCGTGATCGCACCTCGCGCACGAGTGATTGCACCTCGCGTGAGTGATCGCACCTCGCGTGAGCAACCAACCTTCCAAAAATGTGACTGATGCATAGACATATTTTTCATACCTGCATTATCTTGATTAGTGATTGACTGGCAGCTCGTATGATTTCGTCTCTGGGGAGGTAGAGGGGCTTTACGTTGGTTAATGATTGGGCTTCCTGGCGTTGGATTAGGATTAGTACCAAAGTAGTCGCTAAATTGAAGAACAATGTCAATCGGTAACAACCTTTGGGATGAAATTAACAAACAGAATGTGTATCGGGAACCAGAGGAGTAGGAACGGATTTAAAGTTGGGGGGGGGGGGGCTGAAGTCGACAAGCGGGTAATCAGTAACCGCATTTTTAGGGGTAGGGTGGTCGGAAAGACAATTTGCAGTAATTTGAGCAAACTTTTTCATCTATATAATTCTACAGCGAGCGTAGTTCAAATGAATCCAAGCTTGCCTGTTGCCTCTTACCATGTGCCGCCATTTTTTGCGCCCAGTAGTGACAGAAGGGTTGGCTCTTCAGGCTACACCAGTTTGTAAAATCTCGCGTGTAGATGAAGCCCGTATAGGTAGATTACCTTAAGTAGCTTCTATCCTAGCCTCTATAGTAGCTTCTATCCTAGCCTCTATAGTAGTACCAATACAATTTTGTTGCTAAATTGTAAAATTGTAAACTTAGCAGCAAAAAAAACATTAAATTTAGCAACGCCTTGATTTTAAAAATTTTGGGGGGACTGAAGCCCCCAGCCCCCCGGTTCCTACGCCTGGCTGTCGGGAACGTAGCCAGATTACGAAACCCAGGAGGGCAGTTTTGTTTTAGGGGGCAAGTGCCGGGGTAAAAAAAAAGTTTTAATTTATTAGCTTCACCTGCGAAGCGGGTACCGAAGACGGGGGCTTGCAACAGCATAGCCAATTACTCCGGGCCCAAGCCAAATGTGTATATGAAGGTATTAAACAGGCAGAAAAAGTTCGACGCGTTCCAATGTTCAAAATATGTACTTCATCACTTCGTGTTATGGAATATATAGTGGATTTGGGGTTAATGGTAGTAGGAGTAGGGGTTGTGCGGATCAAAGTACTTACAAAGTACTTACCAGGATCTGAGCATAGACATATGGAGGGGAAAATTACTCGAATATGATTGGCTAATGAGGGCATTTTTCCTAAATTCAGGGCAAAATTACTTGTACCTGATTGGTGGAGATGCCGGCGGTAAACACTTAAGTTATAACGTTGTTTTACGTAATATTTCTCAAATCATTAATTCATGAACCAAAAACAAAAGAAATTAATGTTTAATTAGTGTTTTGAAACCGGAGGAAGATCCATCTAGCTGATCACGTGATGACGTTTTGAAATAATTCAAAGTCCTAGGACTTTGAAAATATGTAAGTATGTAAGTAATATGTAAGTCCTAGGATTTTGAAAATAAAGTTCGTTGTCGTGTACCGTTTACTTTCAGTGGATTGTATAGTTGTTTTTCAGCGCTTGGCTTTGACATTTGCTGGCTTGCTCATGCTAAATTATTTATAAATAAATTTTGCCATCCATATGATTAACAAGTAATCACACGGTTCCTCGTAAAATTAAGGTTTAATTTCATTTGTGTTGTCAAAGTTTCACAAATTGCCCTCGTCACTTTCGCGGCTCTGGCAATTTTGTGAAACTTTGAAAACACGCGTGAAATTAAACCTTAATTTTCCTCGGCCCCATGCGGAGAAAGAATTTTTGGGGCGGTCGCCCTTGTCCAACTACTACAACACCCGCCCCGTAACTACATGCCTGATGTGTATGTCGATAATATAAATAGTACTAGAAATACGTTCCGCAATAACCCCTCGTACGCCTTTTCTACCCCAACCTCCCCCCCCAGGGCCCAAACCGCGCATGCCGTGTCTACAGATAGATTTTGAAAGTTGTCTCGATCATCAATATTTAACCGTTTTCAATTCTGAAAACAGATTTGGAATTACCGAGTCTAAATACATAACATACGTGCCTATTATATTACGCAAACGTGTATACCCTTTGCAAAAACCTGTTTATGTAGTTCGTCAGATCATAAATCGCCAATGGCCGTTCGCGTTGTCTGCCCAAATATTGTCCGAATCAAACGGATCACCCAAAACGACTTTTTACTTCCTTATAAGGAGTTGTTCCTACCATGTACGGCTTTTATATATATATAATATATATGTATGTATACATACTTTTCGTGAGAAATGGATCCCTGCCGCGGCGAGATTATCACCCTCGCTTGCGAGGGGAACATAAAGAAAAATATATAAAAATTACTTTTATGGGTACGTGTCCACCGTCAGGACGAAATGGTTGAAATAAACTAGATCTGAAAATGAAATTATGCAAATTTACAACTAACTAAACGGACTATTTTGAGCGAGGTTTGTGCGAAAAGACCAACATTACATTAGATTTCCTC
Organism: Chrysogorgia sp. JL179-B06; assembly: GCA_035772405.1. Classification (NCBI taxonomy): domain Eukaryota; kingdom Metazoa; phylum Cnidaria; class Anthozoa; order Scleralcyonacea; family Chrysogorgiidae; genus Chrysogorgia; species Chrysogorgia sp. JL179-B06. Next base: position 1,254,792 of record JAYKKM010000216.1, read on the forward strand.
ATTTTTTTCCGCAATTTTGTAATGAGCGGTCTTTACCCAACCTCGTACCCAGGGCATTTTGCCTCCACGGCGGAAGGTCGGCGAAAATGGCCCTGGGATCGGCTTGTTCATTCTATAATGCGATTGGCTTGCCATAAATCTCAATTAATTCAGCCGAGTATAATTTATTCATCTAAATCTGAATGCTGTCAAATTTTACAGCAAATTAGAAGTGATAGCTTTCGCTAAATTGGATAGCTATATGCTTCTTCGTACGTTTTGTAAGAGATATAACCATGGATGCATGGTGGATTATTAAGCTTGTGAGCTGCTTTTATGCCGACGAATGCTGATATGAACAACTCTGAAGAGCATTGAATATTTCTCAATTATTCAGGACTACAAAAATTATCATATCTAAGCACCCAGAAATTATGGGTGTCATGTGACCAGCCGACGGAGGCAAAATGCCCTGGCAACGAGGTTGGTCTTTACCAGCTTTTAAAGATCACTCAGGAACCAATCAGATTGCAAAAAAGCTGCGTTAATAAAGTCATGACCGAGAATATATATATGTATATATATATATGATTATGCAAATGTATATATATTATATATATAAATTATATATACAATATATACTCTAATAGAACACGAGGCTCGACCAATCAAAGCCTTCGTAAGACACTTTTTGTTTTATTTTATAAACTTTAATACAAAGAAGGGCTTACGTTTCCCATAAACATGCAACATCAGCAGCAGAGTTAAAGTGCCTATAACCTCAACATGCCTATTGCAAACAATTGTTATGTTTGAGTTATTTAAAAAAAACGACATTTTATATCAATCCTTCACTATATTACTAGGAAAACCATCCAAAACATAACAAACCTGTCTTTGTTTGGAAATAAATTATGACATTTTTCTGGAGAGTTGGGTAGACTGTGTGATATCCCTCTAAAAGTATAAATATACAATATTCATTGCTCATGATTTGATGTTTTACAAGGCTGTTAAAGTGCTACTGAGATGAAGAATTTGTCTAACCAATTTCGATTTTATCTAAAAGTATTTTGAAAATGAAACAGAATGGCTTTATTGGTTGGTCAATACCTCATCTCGTTCCAGAGACATTCAGGTTTTTGAAACATGCAAAGATGATTAGATCATTAGATGCCCTATATATAACGTCATTTTCTCACATGGACAAAATAAAATGCAAGTTTCAAAACATTCCACTTGTTATTTGCAGAGATATTCCTCATTTTGTGAATTTGATTTTATCTATGTGAGAAAATGACGTCATACAGCATCTAATTTGCATGTTTCAAAAACCTGAATATCTCTGGAACGAGATGGCGTATTGAAAAACCGAGAAAGCCATTCTATTTCATTTTCAAAATATTTTTAGATAAGATAAAAATTGGATAGACGAATTTTTCATCTCAGACTCTCAGTAGCACTTTAACAATTTCATATCAGAAATAAGCTGAAGAAGAAGGACACATCGTCTTTTACTTTTTTCGACATATAGAAGTTCTCTTCTATATTTCTCTTTTTTACACTTTATTCAATAATAATAATAATAAAAGTCTTTATTATCAAATTAAAAAACTATGGAAACTATCCAAATATATAGTTCCAGTTATAATCAACAAATATACACACATTAAATAATCAAATAAAAGTGAATAAGCAGCTCTTAAAAAATTATCTCTTAAAACGTTCTGTACAAACTCTAGGCAACACATAATTATGTCCTCGATGTCGTAGTTCAAGACGTTGCCTCGTTTCTAGGAGGAGTTCTGATAAACAATGGTTAGGGTCTGCAGTTATCTTATCTCATAGTTTTCTATCTTGTTTCACTATAAGTTCATTTATCGGGGTATATTTACATGTATATTTACATGTAGACGTGCGAATTTACATGGTATAATCAAATTAAAAAATTATGGAAACTATCCAAATATATAGTTCCAGTTATAATCAACAAATATACACACATTAAATAATAAAAAAAGGTGAATAAGCACCTCTTAAAAAATTATCTCTTAAAACGTTCTGTACAAACTCTAGGCAACACATAATTATGTCCTCGATGTCGCAGTTCAATCTAGGAGGAGTTCTGATAAACAATGGTTAGGGTCTGCAGTTATCTTATCTCATAGTTTTCTATCTTGTTTCGCTATAAGTTCATTTATCGGGGTATATTTACATGTATATATAACCATACCGGAATGCTCGCTTACAAACTTTATCAATTCTATATAGAAATATATGGTCTGGAAACACGGCAAACTTCAAAGGGGCTAGCAATCGAACTGTGATTCATGTTGAGGGGGACCTGAAGGTGCACAAATCCTTTGTTTTAGGTTTATTAATATTTAAACAACATTAAACCCAAACGTCGCTATTGGATAACTGCTTCATTATACAGAAAATACAATGTGTTTAGTAACCGTGAAAATGCACAAACTGAACAAAAACATAGAACAAAGACTTTGGCCGCGTTTCCAGACAATATAATTCTAGTGACTATGATTCTACCGAGATACGTGCCCTCCCTGTGCAAGGCCCAAACCTCAATTACATACAGAAAAATAGACATAATCAAGCTATCAAACAGAATCGTCAATTCAAGTATTGAATAACCATAAAATTTGCAAACTCGTAAAATATAGAGTCTACAACTAGCTTTAGTTAGCACTAAATCAATATGGGTTTCCCAGTTACAAGGATTTTCATTAAAAGTTACGCCGAAAAGCTTCAGCTCTTGCTTCCTTCCTATTGACAAAGTTGGTTCAGGAAGAGGTTTATTCGTGTTTTTTCAGAAACACACAACAGTTTGTCAGTTTGTCAACACTTTGCCACTAGTTCATAGAAATCCCGATATGACGTCACATAGACTATCGGTAGTAAAATTCGAAATTAAAATCAGCTGTTATTTCTAAAATAAAGCATTATCGTAAGAGTTAGGGTTAGTATTAGGTGTAGGGTTAGGGTTGGGGTTAGGACTACGTTTTAAATTCCGGATAATTGTATGAAACGTAATTCTTACCTTCTCGGTTCGGGCAGTTTGGGAGTCTCTCTAGCGACCGTTGGGTATTTTGATCCGGTGGTTAAAGCTTCGGAGGTTTCGACATAATCATAGAACTCGTCGTTTTCGCTAAACACGCAAAAGAGTATGTCAAAAATATGAGTAAGAAATAATCACACAACGGTTGTTCCATTATACTAATACTCTAGAGGCCTTTAATTACCTATCAGTCTCAAATATGATATTACTGATATATAGCCATTCTAAATGAAGTCAATAGTTGAATGTTGATGTTCTATAAAGGTTTATTTGTTAGAAATGCTAATGATGTAAGTGTAACGTCATGGATACCCAGTCATGGATACTGGAAGTTGCGAGACTGGAGCGTAAAAAACACGAGCCGCTAGGCGAATGTTTTTTAGCTTTTCGAAAGTCGAGCAACTTCCCAAGTGTTTGGATCACAGTATCCAAACACTGAAAACTATTAGGTATTTCTTCTATAAAATAATACAAGAGAACGAGCAGCAAAACAAAAGGAAATTTTTAGCGGGAAATTTCCGTGTTTGGATGGCTTGATCCAAACATGGGGATTGACCAATCCGAGCCTAAACAATATTCTGCTGCTGGAGAAATCAAACGTTGATATGCTTAAACGATATACTAGAGATTTTATTAACTTTTTCGCTCAAATCCTCAACAGAAATGAAAGCCCGATTCCTTACTTGACGTCACACTCGTTGGCATTTCGGACAACAAACCGTTCTATAGAACATCAATGCAAAGCTAAAATCATAAATAATTTTGACATTCAACCATTCAGAATCCAAATGCTGCACACTTTTTGCCTATACTACTCGCTTTAAATCACGAGAAATTGCATTCCCCCCCATAAAAGGTTTTGTAATGCAGATCTGAGCTTTATTTTGGTTCATTGCATAGCTCTAGCGGTGGTCTTGATTATTGAAACGTTTCACACTTGTATAGCATTTGTATATATCTAGATAAATTGTGTTTACGATAAGCGGGCAGATTTTATGCAAATTAGTTTTCTGGATTTATTGGAAACACGATTTCTCCACTCAGGTAAACTTTGAGGGTATAAAACTTTTCAGCAAACAAGACCAGCACTATTGAGCTATGCAATGAACGACGATGAAGCTCAGATCTGCATTACAGACATTTTTATGCGGAAAAATGCAATTTCTCATGATTTAGACTATCGACTGCTGAAAGATCCAGACGGAACTGTTTTTGCTTGTTATTAAATGTTAGTACAAAGCCGGCTTCACTTCCCCCAAAATCTTTATACGAGTTTCAGTCGGCAGAAGTTATATTTTAGTCGGCAGAAATTATATGTTAGACGTGTTCGATTCAACACGGACAAGTAGAATCATTAACTTTTAGCACTTATTAGTTTAAATTAATTGAAAACTGCCAAATTTAAGACTCACAAATCTAGTGTTGATATTAAATGTTTTGTTTATATGTAAATATAAAGACATAAATTTATTAACTAATGTCATCATGTTTTCATTTCGTAATGAGTGCGTTATTAACGAATTAATCATTTCACCAGCTGACCAGGGTCATTTTAGTAGGCACACAACGGAAAGACAATATTTTGCAGTGGCGGATCCTGCACGCACGCGGCGCGGCAATTTTCCCTTTCGTAAACGGTCGTTACCATCCCAAAGGGTCGTTACCATCCCAGCTCTCATAGAATGTTGGGTAAGCGGAGTGAAATTCCTCGTCGTCCCCCAAGGTTCCCGCATGGTGACATGCATGTTCGTCGTGAAATTCAAAATATGTAAATATTTAGTATTTGGTATACATGCAGGAGAAGAGCGTTCATGCAGAAGAAATTATACAATATACATGGCAAACTCTCAATTATCCTGGACCAGTAAATTCGATTTTGTGATCGATTATAGTCACAACGTATATGTAGATACTTTCCAAAAGGCAAACGACGTTATTCGGGATTTTGAAATATCAATCACAACAACGTATGCTGCGAGGTCTGTCAAAATGTCGACCGACTCAAAATATATTTGTCGACTGAAACTATTATATGCGCATTGCATACACGAACCACCATAATATACTGTATAACCATAAATGTAGTTTAGCATTTCTGCATTTGCCATGCATAGAACATAGTTAATTCGTAAAGTCATAGATGTTAAAGTCATAGGCCTCAGGAGTTCAGGATTAGGCATGCCAGCAGAATGATGCTAGAAATTTTCTATAGCATGGAGGATCAAATAAATAGAATGTAGAATAATAACCACGTATAAAGGCGATCGTATAGCCTTGTAATATTAAACTACGGTAATCATATGGCGCGTTATAATGTCAAAATTCAATATGACCATTTGAACGCCATACATCTAATTAATTCGAACAACATTTACTCGAAACGAGCAAGCCTCGCGAAGCGGCACTTTTGCCAAATGTAATATTTGCTGACTTACAGTATCTAGCGGTCATATTTCAAATCGAACTTCAAAAACATTGAGGTTACAGTGTCTCCATCAACTAAGACGCTGTAATATATTTATTGGCTATATTTATTTTCATAATTCGTTACAGCATAATTTAATTTTTGTAAACAAATCTTCATTCACCATTTGCTGCTCCACATGCGCCGAACGCACTTACCTAATCTTTGATTACTTACTAGGTTACCAATTGGTAGTAAGTTGCTGCGCAGAGTTCTGTGCAATTTTGGAGTGCTGAGAACAACCGGATGTCGAGACCTGAACCCGAATAAGGCAACACCTGAGGTTATTTTGGGTGGAAGTGGAGAATCGAAGGCGAATTAAGCGCAATTGTTTGTGTGTTTTTACTGAGAACTGAATGATAACGGTAAACTGCCAATGGCTAACAAAATATTGAAAATAATTGGATATGACTCAGTTAATCTGTTTATAATGACCCCTCACAGTTGTCAGGCGTATGGACATGGTTTCGAATTTCTGATGTCACGAGGCAGACACACAAACAGAAATTCAATGCTGTTTCGAATTGTTGATCGATGACACGAGGCGATAGACGAATACGATAGTCGTCTCCGGCGCAGAATTTATCTAAACATATATGGTAGAATTGTGCGGTAGAATACATAAACACATTATTGTAATTTTAATGAGGTTATGTAATAACCGAGGTTATGTAATAAATAACCGAGGTTATGTAATAACCAAGGTTAACAACAAGGGAACTGCGCAAGCGCGGGGGACATCGGAGTATCATATGACAAGCATGTTGGGATAAAGTCGACCATTAGCGAGTGACCGTAGCCAGAGCACGACACGGCTTAGAGGGCAGCAACGAGAACGTGTGGAATTGAACATCCCACCAACCTCGCCACCAACCCTCCCTTTATACAAATAAACAATATAGGTGCAATAACTTCCACCAAAAGTTTTTGGTGTGATAGGTGTACTGCAGGTCGACAACAGGGTGTGGTGGTCAGATCAAGATCAGCTCGCGTTATCTTGACTTGAATTCCAAGTAACAATAATACTGGCGTGCAAAAGTAACCCTGTAGCAAGACCTGCACCTAACCTTCCACAATTGGTAAGTAAAGTGTACGTAGGTGTTAATGGTAATTTTATATAGATATATTGAGCAATTAAGCCATAGATCGGAATGGGCCATAGATAGAAATTTTATCTGTATTTATAATACAGCCGGAGTGAGAAATCTGAAACCCACACACGCGAAAACAACTGGTATATAGTTGTGATTGTTTTAGATAGATGAAAGAAAATGGTTTCCGTATATTTCAAGTTAGAAATTGAACTCACTCATCTAAAGTTTAAGCTTTGCAACTGTGGCATTGACTGACTGACAACGGCGATCGAAGAAGTGTGAAAGAGAATCTTGATTGACGTGCAAAGGATTTTATATGGGTTGTGCAAAGGATTGTGGTTGATAACGCAAAGGACTGTGGTTGAAAATCGAGTCAAGATTTTTTGCGCCTTGAATAATATGAGTCGCTGCTGCGCAGCAATAAGATCAGTTTGTGGGTGCAAAGTTGTTTTTTTTAATTTGTTCACAGGTGTTGACGAATTATTATGGGGCGATATATTTAAAAAAATTAACAAAGTGCCAGCCCACCATCACCAGGCATCACTTGTATTCCTTATTTCCCATACGGATGGTGAAATTTGTAACCCTTTGCTTTGTAACTCTTTTTATGCGTGTAAGCAAAGGGTTACAAATTTCACCATCCGTATGAGAAATACGGAATACAAGCAACACCTGTGTCCAAATTTAAAAAAACAACAGTTTGCACTCAAGTTTCTGCATCCACACTCTCTCCTCCGCAGAGGTTTCCCTGAGTGTTTTCCGCACTCATCAGCGGTTCTTCACGTAAAAACTCGAAAAACACGGAAAAACTGCGCAGGAGAGAGGCACCCACAACTAAACTGATCTTATTCATTATATAAAACAGAGTATTCCACAGTATTCCAGAGTATTCCAGAGTATTCCAAAATCAAATTTGATCTGCTATTTTTTCGGGTCCACGAGAGTAGTCCACAGACTTCCACGTTTTGACGTTTCTCGCTATTTATAAATCGCTGAAAATGTTATAGTCCATACATCTCGACTAATCTGGCATGGCACGAGAACTGAAACTCTATGTCAATTTCCATAGGCGTACGGGGAAAATTTTACTGAAGAACAAGAATAGCTATCGTTTAGCCTAAGCATTATTACACATGCACGTTTTTCTTTAATGTATATGAACATGCATTGGAAACATGTATATTAGGCGGGTCCGGGGGCATGCTCCCCCAACAATTTTTTTGAATTTTTGATTTCCTGCAATTTGAGGGCACTTTTCTCGTTTTTGCAGCCTCGGTAGTGTGCGGGATTCTCCCGCAACGCGCATAGGGAATGCGTTGCACGACAGCAGAAGAGAAGGAAGGAAAAGCAATTAGTCACAAAACCAAATGTATTAGGTATATTCAAGTTGAATATACGAGATTACGTTTAGACAACGCCCGGACCAAGGCCTGGCTATATGCGACTTTTAACCATTGCTAAACGATGAACAACAATGAAATCCCAGATTTCCCTCAATGAAAATCCGTTATAATGTCATTAAGTTGCCTTCAAATATTAGGACCTTTTTGCCCGAATAGAGCTAATTTTTCGGACAACTGAGGGGGCTGCAGCCCCCCCCCCCAAGCCCCCCACCGTCTCGTACGCCTATGACAATTTCCTTGGCAGCGCTTAAAGTTTTAGCGGGAAATTGGCTACCAGAAAATGTTCGAAAATCTAGTCTTGTTTCTTTTTAAAGATGATAACACGAAGTACAACAAGTGATTGCCCAAGAGATGCAAACATGAAGAGCGATAAATTTATCAGGTACGGTAAAACTACATGATGACAAATTAAACAGCATTTGTCTTCGTTTCTGACTTTGTCACAACGTCTACACGAAAACTTCAAGCAAATAGTATATATTTTTATACATTCCTCGCTCCAAGTAGTTTTTAACTACAGTAGATATAAACTATAGAAAGCTGCGAGGCTGCCTAAAAATATGAAATTATGCTTCTTACCAGTAAGTCCTTATATCATCATTAATATCTTTGATCCAGCCCTTAAGGTAATGAAATTTAATCTAAATATATCATGCACACATATGTCTATATATATAAAGTATTGCAATTAATTCCTTGTGATTCAGAAGACAAAGGTTTGGCAGCCATGTTGGTGACATAAACAAAAGAAGTTAATGAGATTCTTTTGTTGTATAGTACTCATGTACGGAAAAACGCATGTTCTGTTACAGCATTCAACAGCACTGATATCAGGTCTGTTCAGGATAATGTAGCGACCCCTGTAACAGCTATGATGGTCACAGTCAGTATCAACACTGATGCCTTATCATCTGTATTCATCAGTCCTGATTTATCTGATACCAACAACTTCCATCAGCGCTGTTACATCATCAGTGTACATCACAATTTCGCAAAAAACATTCTGTTACATCAGACTGATACAGCCCTGACAACCCAACAGACTGTTCCAATCTGATACCATTAGTTCTGAACAGTCTGTTGGCGACAACAGTGTGATACAGCTATGATATCATACTGTATCAGGCCTGAAGGTGCAACAGGTCTGTGGCGTTTTTACATGTGTAGTTTTAATCATGGCTGCCGTGATGTAATATACAAACCAACAAGATTTTATTACTAAGGTTATGAACTATAAAAATGACTATAAAACAAAACACAATTTGCTTCATATGTTATTGTTCTGGACCAGAACTTAAGAAGTACTACTTCTGGATATAATATACTACACATATATATTATATTATAATTTATACTACACTTATTTCATGATTGAGTCGGTTTTCTTTGATGTACCGCGGGATGCATATAGCATACAGCCCTATGAATACTAATTAGATAAGAAAGAACTAGATAAATATTTGTCCAAGGTGAAAAAATAAACAAAACTTTGTTGGAAAACCTCTCAATCATGAAATTAGTCAGTTAATTACCTCGAACGTCAGCATGTATGCGATATATCCCTCATTCTTACTTACATGTACGGTATATTATATTATAATATATTATTAATATATTATTAATAATATACTGTATATAATATATATAATATATTATAATATATTGTAATATATTATATTATATTATAATATTGTACATGTAAGATTATAACAAAAAATTTAAGAATCTGTAGTTATTGATTTAATATCAATAACTAAACAAATGATTGATTTGTAAATACAGTGACCATTCCTCAAAAAGTATAATCAATCAATTTATAACTCTATACCTCCATTTCGCTTTTCGAAGGAGATGAAAAATAATATGTTCTATCTTCTTCATTAGCTGAAGCCAATTTAAAATTGTATGGATATCTAGTGTCAGCCTTGTCTCTTTCTGGGGCAACCTCACATCTAGAATGTAGAAAAATTACAATATTCCAGCTCATAAAACAAGGAAAAATGTCCAACAATTTAATTAACCTTTAAGCTACAGCATTCTCCTTATTGGTCTCCCAACATATCTTATAGTACTTATAGTTGGGTGAAGTTGTTTTATAAACATGTCAGTTTATCTTTGGTGATCATTTCCTTTATTCTCATTACTTCTATGCTTGGTTAACAATTGAGATTGTTAGGAGAAGTTAGGTGTTGATCACTTGTAGGGCATAAAGGATTAACAAAAATAAACTAGAACGAGTTCTCAGAGTTGCAAACTGATTGATATTACCTGTATCCATTTAGGGCAAACTTTCCCTTTGGTGCTGCTGAGTCAGTCTCTTTGAAATAGTAAATACAACCATGATACAAGATCATGTATCGATTTTTCCCTACAAGAGGAATAAAAGTTCAATTCAAAAATCCATTGTAGCTTCATAATTAAACCCACAATGAACTGCACTTATAAGCACTATTTCACAATGATTGTTTTAATATTACCAATGGTCTATTGAAGGACAATATATATAATGCCATTACATCCTTTCCATCAGTTTGAGCCATTTATCATGTACAGCTCTGTGGTTTATAACAACAGCCAATGATATTTGCATTGCTTTTATATGCAATAACTTGAACAGTAAAGTTGATGCATGTTGTGATTACATTAATAAAGAATGCTATTCAGTGTTTACTGGGTTATTTTATAAAATAAATTCCACCATAATTGGGGAAACCTGTGGTGTTATCCCAAGCTTGTATTAGATTTTTTCCCTTAGCTGAAGTTTAATATTTAACCATAAACCGAAATAGATAACGTTTTCTGTGTTCCCATTGAATTACAAAGACATGAGTGGAGGTTTTGGGAGAACCTGAAATCGCAATGTAAATGCTCGCCTTTCAGCTCTTATTCGCCCTGCAATCATGAGGCATCGGAAGCAAGCGGGGGCAGAATCTCAAAAAGGGCACTTTCACAAAAGGAAATTTTAATTTAGTGGGAGAAGCCGTCTAGCAGTCTTTATTAGTTTATTCTCTATTACTGAATGATTGCACACAGACTTACAGTAAACATTTGTCAATAACAAGTTTTAATTTAAAATAATTAATGCTCTGTGGATATATGTAACACATTCGGGAAGTGTCTATTCTTACAAGTTTATTAACAAAAATGCCAAATTATTCTTTTTGTATAAATAATTAAAAAAAATTCCTTCCAAAAATGTTGCTAGAGTAACATTGTGGATTTTTAGACATGTCTATAGCAACAATGGAAAAGGTCCATTTTAAATTATATCTTCACATGCATAATCCATCGGACTCGATCATCTCGTTGACTCCTTTGAAACCAAATTACACAACCTATACTTCGTCAATGTTCTACCACGATTACCAGCGACGATTAGTTCGGGCTCCTTCCTTTTCATTATGCGTCTCCTCGCTCGCAAAATTTAAATGTTTTTGCTTTCCGAATAGGGGCAGTATAAAATTTAACATAGAGTGATAAATAAATTCAAAAGGAAGTATAAGATATCGCATTACAATATAGAAAAGGGCACACGGCTGCCCCCATAAGGAAAGGGCAGCGGGGGCAGCTGGCTGGCAATTTCCGCAAACTTCCACTTAAATATTTCTATAACTATATGGACACACAGAAAATGCTTTCCTAAATGTTATTTCCTAAATTGTACATTTCACAAAGATATCTCATTTCTCCCCTCTATTCAGTTAAAGATGTATAGGAGATTAATATGACGGGAATAATCACAGAACACCGAGATAGTGAGAAATGAACTTCATCAGTCCCAATTACTTTAATTTTGATGAAACTTACAGGTACGAATACTAAAACCTTCCTTTCTTATCCAGCCTGAATGACTAACATTTTCATGCAGGAGTGCTTTAGCACTGATTGAAGCATATGGTTCAGCCTGATTCACTTTTGTACCAAGTGCTGCTGGTGCAGTCATACTACAGTTGACTCTTCTTTGAATACTAGGCGGCAGCGGATCACTTAACCCACGTGCTTGCTTTGTCATCTAAAAGCAAAAGAATTATAAATGCATCTATCTTTAAGTTTAATGTTTTTCATATCAGTCTACTATCAATATCAGAACAAGCTGAAGTTGTAGAGCAAAATTTCAAGTGCCAGAATATATATTATTGGATGCAACCAGGTCCAAGATCAGTTGAGAAAATGCAACATCAAGGCCAGTCCCGGCTGGGACTGGAATTTAAATATGAACAGAAAACTATAGGTTATTAGAAATTGTTATCAGCATTTTAGCAGCTAAGCATATTAATTATACTCTAAACATAACACCATGGTGAAACCATTGATTTAAATAGACAATATTATTTTTTCACTTTCTGATCATCAAGGACGTTCTTTTAAAATGTTCGACCTCCTACACACTATTTCAGCAGTAGACCAACCTTTTAGAGTATTCAATTTCCATGTTTTCATTGCCGCACTTCCCCCCCTCAATATCTGGCAACCTGATAATTTTTATCATGCAATTGGCATTTCCACAATATTTGTATATCTATTGGAAGAAATTGATTGTCCAGGTTGTTGTAGTCTTGAGAAAGACAGTTGGAGACTGACGTTTCGACGGCCTCAGCAGTGCTCATCTTCAGAGTCAAGTTAAGATGACCACCACTGAGGCCGTTGAAACGTCAGTCACAAACAGCAGTGTTTCTCAAGACTACAACAACCTGGACGATCAACTTCACACATCTAATGATGCTCCCAGGTTCAAAGTAAACCATTTATTTTATTGGAAGAAACCTTTCCCTTCCCGGTATTACCCCTTTCCTGGCATTACACCTTTCCCTTTTTAAAAATAAAACAATAACAGTGTTAACAGCGATAACAAATAAAAATAAAATCCACCTCTATTTTTTCCCAAAAACGTTATGAATAACAAATATATTTTTAACAGGCCTAAGCACTTGACATTTTTCACAATTCTAAGGAGCTGTTTATACTGTTTATATGAGCTGGGCTAGCCAAGCTCATAAACAGCCCTAATACAACAAACTTATGACCATCACCAAATTTATGACCAATATTCTTATGAAATATTGCAAACAATTAGCTCATAAAAATTATAATGTATTGAGCATGATAAATCAAAAGAGAAACCACATGATATAAAGCACGTAATAGTGTTTGTTGATCATCAAATCCCAAGAATAACCGTCAAAAATATCAGATGATTATCCGCTAGTTGGTGTCAAATTACTGTAGAAAATTACTTATGTTCTTTCATTCACAAATAACAAAATAGACGTTCTATATAATATTGAACAATTGCAGTGTCAATATCGATAGCGATTTCGTAATATTTGCATATGTAGCTTGACGCAATATCAAATCATGTGGTTTCTACTTTTGGAAATTCCAATGGGTGTTCAAGAGTTAAACAACCAAACCACCACAAAGATTATTTTCGACCTAATTTCGTGATCGAGATGGTTGTAATAATCATCGGTACAAAACTAAAGTTATGAACCTAATTATAATATCTTCATCACAAAACGGGCAAGTGCTTGATTAATAATAATAAACCAATATCTATGCAGTGCAATCGCCGAGCACAAATAGAACAACATAATCTATACAATTATTGTCAATTGATACGTATAGTGGGAGCATGAAGTCAGGGGAACAGCTTACCATCTTATTTCCTTATCATGATCGACAGACAGCAAATGCATTCCGTGGCTATATGGACTTGATATTATTGAAGACTCGGTCATTTGCTGACATATGACGATATCAAGTTTTTCTGCTTCCGTTTTAACTCTGTTAATGAAATATGACTTCCTTGGTATACCACTACCGGATGTGCACAGGCTAAATGACCACTGATGACTCATGACTCACTCTATAATTGCGGAGGAGGCAGTTTTTTTTGCGTTCATATTGAACTGCATTTTATGCAAGAAACAAATTCTGATTAACTTAGTTTATCAACTGTTATAATGTCAACTTGTTGTGTTCATATTGAGCTGCATTTTTATGCAAGCCTTGTACAGAGAACTACCTGTATGTTATATAACTATTTTATCTTTATGTTCAATTGCATTTTTATGCAACTGTCCAATTTACATCTGTTTAATATTACACATGTTCATGAACTAGTACTATATTGTGAATAGATATGTTGAGTGGGGCAGATATGAGACATCTGCAAATGTGCCAGGGGCAGATTGTGAGTACCTATGCTCCAGCAAGCTCATTGTGAGCTGGCCTGAGCTCCATATATATATGCTGAAGAACTCACTGCTCTGGTATTTATGAGGCTGTACTACCTCCACTGCTGCAACTTTGACTTCAATAAGCCCACCACTTATTTTTGCAATTTTGCACAATATCACGACTGCCTTGGATTTCGAGGCAGCACTTCCCTTGCGATAGTAATTTCTAGTATATAAGCAAGACACTTGGGATACAAAAGATCTTTCTATTAACTGTGGTTTCCTGTGGTGAAACTCGATGCCCCAGGGTATCTAAGCCCCCCACCTGAAATTTTAGAGGAAGTATATATATTTTTATTAAAAACTCCTAGATCTGCTGCACCTGATTTCACAACTTTCCTTTATTCTGCAAGGGAAAGAACATAGACTATATTAACAGACATAAGAAGAAAACAGTGCATTTTTTAAGGAATTATGACTACTGGGGCAAAGTATGTAAGGGGGCCCTTTTCCCTATGCAATTTACTGAATTTAGTAGAGATGAGCCGATTAATCGGAAACTAAAATCGGCAAAGTCGATTAAGCGGCCAATTTAAATTAATCGACCGATTATTACATAATAATTGGCAAAATAATCGGTGTATTAACTTTTCACAAACAACGTGCTGTGAGTCTGTAAATTCACAATCCATGAACACAATAGTGTTTATTTCACAATGAAATCCGACTTTCCAGCTCGTCCCAATCAACGATTACAAGTCAATTTTTATCAGACTGGATGATTTTTCGTATGTGCTACGCAGGCTACCACATATCCGTAACAAGTGTTACGTTAAAAATCGTTTGCAAGCGCTGTATTCTCACATGCGCCGTGTTCTCAACTTCTCACATGCATTCAGTAACGTTTGCAAGCTCCGTGTTCTCACATGCGCTCAGTAACGTGTTAAGAATCCCACATCCAGTGGGCTCTTCCTTTATATATCGAATACGTACTAAAGCGGAGCTGACCAGCGGGAGAGGGTCTGGGGACGAGAATGTATTTCCATAAAGCCCCAGTATAACGTTAAAAAATGCCCTGGAAGAAAAGAGCATAGCTAGCCAAAGGAACACTAGTTGAGAATGTAATGAAAGTTTTTGTTATTCTAAATATCATGTCATCATATTGTCGTGTATTAAAGGGGTAGTGAGACCGAGGGGAGTTAAAAAAAAAAAAATTAGCTCTATTTGGGCAAAAATGGCCTTGTCATTCGGGCAAAAAGGGTCCTGTCTTCAATTATTCTAATATTCTAATTAAATACTTCGAATCCCGCACACTGCCGCGGCTGAAAAAACGAGAAAAGTACCCGCGGCCTCAAATTGCAGGAAATACACTTAGTCAGAGATGGGGGAGCATGCCCTCGGACCCCTAACGTACATGTTTCTAATGCATGTCCATGTTTTAACGAAAAACGTGCATGTATAATAATAATGCTGAGACATAACGATGGAAATTCGTGTTCTTCAGGGGTTATACATTAAAGCCATTAATATTGACGTCATAATTTTGTTGTGTCTCGGATTTACTAAATAATCACTTCAATAAAACAACACAACTCTAGCTTTATTCTCGAATATCAACAAGTCAACAACGTACAAGCAACGTTTCAGTTATTATGCGTGTACACTGTACATCTAGTTCCTTTTAGGAAGGTACAGCTAGTGTCATCGACCTAAACCAGGTGCGCCAACAATCAGTCATCCACGTGTCAGCGGTACATTAAATTTCTGTTGATCTGTACGTTCATTGCTTAGAGGACATGCAGTTTATTTAAGACATTGTTTCTTTCTTTTTCGCAACCAAAATGCGGTTAATACGTCAAAATACAGCTGGGGGTTAAGGTTAGGAAGACACTTAAGGCGGGGTTAGGGTTAGGATCTAAGTTATTTTGGGATTAGCAGTTCCATGGTATCTAAGTTGTTTTGGGATTAGCAGTTCTCCCAAAACAACTTAGATCCTAACCCTAATCCCCCGCCTAATGAGTTTTCTAACCCCCCGCCTTAAGTGTCTTCCTAACCCTAACCCCCGGCTGTATTTTGACGTATTAACCGCATTTTGGTTACGAAAAAGAAAGAAACAATGTTTGTTGAAAACAACCGGAAATTTATATACCACTGACACGTGGATGACAGATTGTTGGCGCACCTGGTTTAGGTCGATGGCAAGTAACGATGCCGCTATAACTTCTGGCCATTTAGAGTACGCATCTATGGCAATTAAGAACATTCTTCCAATAAAAGGCCCTGCAAAGTCGATGTGTATCCGTTGCCACGGTCTAGTTGGCCACTCCCATGGATGAAGTGGAGCGATCTTTGGGTTGTTCTGGACACGTTGACAGCCTTCACACCTTTTTGCCAATTGTTGGCCACCACATATAGTTTCTGGCTAATGCTTTTATCTTTACAATCCCAAGATGCCCTTCATGAAGTTCGTCTAACACTTGGTTCTGAAACTTTGATGGTATGATTAGTCGTGATCTCCACATTAGGCAACCGTCTTGCATAGTGATCTCTTCTTTTCGTCTGTAGAATGGTTCCAATTCCTTCTTGCAGTCGGTGGACCATACAGCCCTTGATGCATGGTTAATTACTTCTTAGATTCCTCATGGATATCTGGTGATAGACTTGTCTCAGATCAATCTTTGTAAATTTCTGACTAGTACTTGCTAACTTTGCAAATATATCATCGATACGTAGTAATGGATACTGTTCTGTTTGTAGTTGTGGGTTGAATGTGACCTTGAAGTCACCACAGATTCTGACCTCGCCATTCCGTTTTACAACCGGAACAATGGGGGTTGCCCAATCAATGAATGCCACCTTATGTAGTATTCCTTCTCTTTCCAGGCGTTTTAGTTCTACCTCAACTTTTGGTTGTAAGTTATAATGCTCAGCCCCCCTATGTTAACAGACAAAGTCCGTTAGATCTACTACACCTCGATTTCTGGTGAATTTTTTGTTTTTTCTGCTGAATGAAAAACAAAACATGTTGAAAGTGCCTATGAAACGAAATCGTTGTTAGGTATGTTTAGAACACATTTTCATATTTGATATTTTCTAAAAAGAAATTGAAGATGTTGTTTCTAATCCTTCTAAATCGACCAATTTATTAAAAAAATTTGTCACAGAAGACTGGGTCAGAATTCAGTTCGAAAGTGTAGTGATGATGTCAAGATGCTTGAAAAACAGAGAACTTCAGAGAGAGTATTTTTAAAAAATTGTTGGCAACTAGTGTTGTTAAGGCGCTGTTACACTATGTAATTTTTCGTGTAACTTGTCTCGTAATGTCGTTGCGAGACAAGTTGCACGAACCATTGCAAAGTGTAACAGGTTGCTGCAATCGTTGCAGAAAGTAGAATCTGGTTCTACTTTCTGCAATGATTACAGCAACTATTTTCAGTGTTGCACACTGTAACACCCCCATCTGGAACTTGTCTCGCAATTTTCCTCTTTGGCGACTGGATGCGCATGCGTACCTTACAAACTCAAAGATTGCGAAACTTTGCGAGTCAAGTTGCATGAAACGTTGTCTAGTGTAACACTCCCTTTCATGCAACTGCAACGTAGCAGATTAAGCCTTTGTTAGTCAAGTTGCATGAAACGTTGTCTAGTGTAACACTCCCTTTCATGCAACTGCAACGTAGCACATTAAGCCGTTTGAAAGACAAGTTGCACGAAAAATGCGTATTTGTAGCTTTCTCACTAATTTCTTTCATTTTTAATTATACACTACTTACAAACACCTTGACATTTCGCCAACAAGTCACGTGGTATTTCGCCGCGCGTGGAACTAGTTAGCAATTATTGACTGAAATCTTCGTTCTTTTATAGCCTATTTCAGTGAGATAATAACGTTTTTAAGAATTTTGTCTTTTCCATATGTTCTACCGCATACTGAACATTAAAAAATTTCGTCAGTTCTTAGGCACTTGAAACACATAACAATAGGTAATAATACAATCAACATTGGAATGCCCCACGTGATGCGATGATAGATATCTAAAAGTGTTGTGCACGTTGAAATACAAATTAAATACTCTAAATATGTGTAGCTGAAGGTTAACGTTTTGAGCAAAGACCTTCGTCAATCGTCACATAGTGAAACGTAAAGTGATAGACCTCTTTCATAAATAATGGCATCGATCCAATTCAAATATGTAGAATCTCGAAAGTAACCGCCCCCCGAAAGTAGCCGCCCTCACGAAAGTAGCCGCTTTTTCAAACAATTACTACGAAAACCCGAAAGTAGCCGCCCCTCTTAAAGTACCTCCCCCCCCCCCCCCGAAAGTAGCCGCTTCCGATGTCTATAACTATTGTATAAATAAGTTGTAACATATGTTTGACAATTTATTTTGAATGGTATGGATTAAAACATGTACAAAACAGTAATATCAAAGATTCAGGAATTTCAGACAGTAGTTATAAGTTTGTCTTTGTCATCGTATTCGATATCGAGTACGGTAAATTATTAGCATTAGATAATAAGTAGGCCTAATAACACTTATGTAATTTAATCAAAATAAAACAAAACTTTGAAACGTTGTGCAAAATGTACACTGGTAGTGGTTAAAACTTGACCGATGCTAAAAATAACAACCCGAAAGTAACTGCCCTCCGAAAGTAACCGCTCATCCGAAAGTAGCCGCCCTTAGAGGTCACTAATTTCGAAAGTAGTGGTAAGTATAAGTAACAGTTTTCCATTTTTCGTGATTTTCCACTCGGCTTTGCAAAGCCTCAGCAATTGTGTTTCCTTACGAGGTTGTAAAGGCTAATTTATATGGGCATAAAAGAATATTTAAGTGAGAAGAGAAACAAATTTGGTGCTGGAAAAAATGTTTACCCAACCAAATTAAGATCAGAAATTTAACCGACCCAACCATTTATGGGTAAAGTAGCCTGGGGCGGGCGGCTTGCGGCGGAAGAAAAAAGTTAGATAAAGCCCAATTCCCAGCATATCGTCCATACAACTATACAAGTTTTAATCACCGTAACTTTCAGATTATTATCCGCCCT
This sequence comes from Chrysogorgia sp. JL179-B06, assembly GCA_035772405.1. Lineage (NCBI taxonomy): Eukaryota > Metazoa > Cnidaria > Anthozoa > Scleralcyonacea > Chrysogorgiidae > Chrysogorgia > Chrysogorgia sp. JL179-B06. Next base: position 1,274,036 of record JAYKKM010000216.1, read on the forward strand.
ATAAATTAGAGCAGGAATCCAAGGAAACAAGGAGAGGAATACAATAACAAAAGCTAATATGCAATGATGACTATATATTAAGGAGAACTGGAGATGATAACAACATTTTAAATGATGAACTCTTAATTTTTTTATGTAAACAATCATGAAAATTTTGCTTCCCAACCCTTCAGAGAAGTCATTATTTTTTACCCAACCATTTAGGTCTTAGAATTTTCAGTTACCCAACCATTTTCTCTTCGGTCCCTAAAATGGAACCATTATGAAAGAGGTCTATACGATGATAATTGAGAGTTCTCGTTATGCATGCAGCACGCCATTTTAATTAAGCGAAATCAGTCGATGACAATCGACGACGACAAAGATTGATAGAGTAAAACAATGGTTTGCTCTTCCGAACCTAGCTCAGTTTTTCACACAATGCAACTATCTGAAAACATGATCCACAGGAGTTCAAATCAATAACTTTAACTATTGTGCTACAATATCACCTCATGAGTGACCTCACTCAACGTCTAATGGAGTAATACCTTAATTTCATTTGAAAACTGACGAAAGGATTAGTTTGTTAGTTCACAGTTGTACTTGAAAAACCTCCTTTGTATCCAAAAAGCGTATGAATAATGATGAATGGTTCGATATGATTTACTGGACAAGAGTAACCACGATAATGTCGTCTTTCGACACTTTCCTGCACTCACGACGACACCATATCGAGAATTATATTTTAAAGTTCTCGAGACAACTTAAACTGTCGAGAGTTCGAAATTCCTTCATTAAGATTAAGTGTAACGTTGACAAACTGATTGCAAGTGTTTTGAAAGTTAAGAGTCATCTATGAGCTGCTGGAAGAAAATAATCACATTCACAGTTCATTAATTAGAACTCTATAGTTATCCTTGATTTGTTTCTAAGAAGGACACATCGTCCGAAGATACATATCGACAGTTAAACTGTCGTAAAGCTACATAAGCATAAGCAACGAAAACAAAGCATTACTTTCGCTCTGGGACGTACGAAAACAAAATAACGATAATTTTTCTTTGTTTCCTCTTTTATTTTGCTCTTGGCTTATGCTTCTTATGCTTCTTATGATTATGATTATGTCCATCTTTATGTCGCAGGCTTGACTTCATTCCTTTGTTTTGCCTTTTGTCTTGTCCTTATGATTATGATTATGCTCTCGTGTGAACCAGGCTTAAGTACTCTTACGTATTTTTCAACACACATTGAAATTCTCTTATTTTTCCTTTTCATATTGTATGTTCCAGTTCTTTTGAGAACCTATATAGCAGCTTTTATATATTTAGGGGCTGTTTGAGGCGGGCTAGTCCGCGGGCTAATTCGCATAACGAACCCAAAATGATATTTCATAGCTGAACTGGCTTAGTTTGGCTCTAGGAAGGGTATAAAACTAATTCAAATGAACTTTTTTGATAGAGGAAAAATTTTCGTGGCACAACTTAGCACGGTAAACGGGCTATCCCGGCTCATGCATACAAACAGTCCCTTATTCTTATTTATATCTAACACTGCCACCATTCTCATACTGTTTATCGTCCATAGCGACGTTTGCCTCACGCTGAATCCTTCACTCAATGTTTTAAGAGCTCTTCATTAGTACGAGAAACTCCACCTGCATATTAAATTCCCCCCACACTGTTCCGTAATATTGAATTTCCATGTTACACAGTAGACTCTGAAATTACCCTGAATTCATTCCAAGTTCCTAGAAATAAAGATTAAATTATCTTAAAAATGTAATTCCTGGAAGATCGCGCGCGTTTTCCGAACTCAAAAAGACGTATATTACTAATGGATAAACGTTGTGTGCAACTGCGCGTAATCATGTGTTGAAATAAGAATCGAAAATGTGTTATGTGTTGTGGTGTCCTGCCAAAACATTGAATAATTATATCTTATTGAATGGTTTGGCATATAATACGGCCGGGTATTTTACGAGTTTCTCAAGTATTTTTCCGAGCCGGCCGCCGGCGAGGAAAAATGCGAGAAACGAGTAAAATTCCCGGCCGTATTATATGCCAAACCATTCAATGAGGTTTTTATTATATGACTACTTGCAGAAATTGAATAAGTTTGTATTTATTTCATTTCCTCGTTTGTTTGTGATACGTTGTCAGACGTTGTTTCTGTTAAACTGTCCATTGCTTTGAGATATTCATCGTCAAAGTCGTCAGAGTTTAACGAAAATAATAAGGCGTCGTTCATGTCTGTACTTACATTTTCAAAATTAAAAAGACAGTTCGCATCCGCCATTTTAGGCTTTGGTTTAAAGCCGCAAAAAAATCCGTATTTTTGTTCTGTTCAGAAGAGGAGAAATACGGATTTTACCATGCAATAACGCCTGGTATTTGTTCTGTTCTCGTGCCCTTATATGGAAGAATTACGTCATTGTCATATAATAAAACGTCTAATTTGACGTTTAACTTTCTTACGAATGGCCTCCGTTAGAGACGTTAACCCCTTCTATTCAATATTTCGACAGTACACCAATTCTTCAGCATTTTCGATTCTTACCAATCACTCAGATCTTAATATCTTTGTTGCGTGGGCCAAGCAATCCTATAAGTGGATTAGAAAGGAGGATGGCCAGCAAAGATATCTCTTAAAAATATCCACGTCGAAAATGTACTTCATGTATATTAATTCCTTAAAGGTATCCGTCTGTGACTAAGTTTTTCCCCATTTAACCGTAGATTCTTCGACTGCGTTGGTGGAACAGTGCCTATATATATGTGAATTTTCCTTGCACGTGATCTCTGTTGTAATTCATTAATTAACAGTTAGTCGGGTTTTGTTTACAATGACTAGCTCGTCATACTCATGTTATTGGACTTATTGGCGATACCTAGCTCCAATACCAGAGATAGAGTTGGGTCTTTCTGTATTTCTCTGCGAATCATGTCGGAACTTACTGGAAGCATTTCCATTTGGGACACTTGGAACATTTCGGCTGGATCAACCGTTTCCTTATTCTCGCCACATTCTATTATGGGGTAGACGCGACAATCCATCTGCATTTCCATGATGGGTCGATCCCATGTCATTGAGGGCGGTCCCTCAACAAGGCAGAGCGAAAATATTCCCAGATTGACAAAGAAGCGCTTGCTCTGGTCTGGGGAGTGAAGAAGTTTTATTTATACCTGTTTGGTCGACATTTCACCCTGGTTACACTGACTTCGATCTTCAACCCAAAGGCATACCAGCCACGACAATTGCACGTCTTCAACGCTACACCTTATTTCCTGATTACAGTATTGAATACAAGAGCACGGACCGCCCCAATCCCAACCCGGTGACGCATCACATGCAAGCGACGTGATGAGTTCCTTGACCTTGGAGAATGCTTCATTGCATTCATCAGACCACTCCCATTTCTGCCCTTGTTCCAACAGGTGATTTAGGATCCGTATAAGATGGTTGCCAAATTTCGTAGGAACTTGTGGTAATAATTTATCAGGCCTAAGAATGAGCGGACATGTTGGACGTTGGTTGGTTGAGGGGCATTAAGTTACTTTCTCTTTGGTCTTGTATAAGCCATGCTTGACTACTTCATGGCCACAGTATGTAATCTTCTCTCGGAAAAACTGGCACTTTTCTTTCTTTGCTCGTAGACCATGTTGTTCCAACCTCTTCAACACCTCCAGATTCTTCAAGTTTTCATCATCGTCTTTGCCAGTGATTATCATGTCATCTAGGATGCAACTTGTACCTTTCACTCCTTCCAGCACCTGGTCCATAGATCGTTGCCAAATTGCTGGTGCTGATGTTATTCCAAACACCAGGCGGTCGTATTGGTACAGCCCTTGGTTTGTATTTATGGTTAAATACTTCTTAGATTCGTCATTGATTTCCATCTGGTGATAGGCTTGTCTCAGATCAATCTTTGTAAATTTCTGACCACCTGCTAACTTTGTAAATATATCATCGATACATAGTAATGGATACTGTTCTGTTTGTAGTTGTGGGTTGAATGTGACCTTGGAGTCACCACAGATTCCAATTTACAACCGGAACAATGCCACCTTGTGTAGTATTCCTTCTCTTTCCAGGCGTTTTAGTTCTACCTCAACTTTTGGTTGTAAGTTATAATGCTTAGCCCCACTACAAAATTTTACCCATACATGTTAACAGACAAAGTCCGTTAGATCTACACCTCGATTTCTGGTGAATTTTTTGTTTTTTCTGCTGAATGAAAAACAAAACATGTTGAAAGTGCCTATGAAACGAAATCGTTGTTAGGTACGTATGTTTAGAACACATTTTCATATTTGATATTTTTTAAAAAGAAATTGAAGATGTTGTAATCGACCAATTTATTAAAAAAATTGTCACAGAAGACTGGGTCAGAATTCAGTTCGAAAGTGTAGTGATGACGTCAAGATCCTTGAAAAACAGAGAACTTCAGAGAGAGTATTTTTAAACTAGAAGTTACTATCGCAAGGGGGAAGTGCTGCCTCAAAAGTCATGGGAAGCCTAATTTTTTATAAAATTTCAAAAATGAACCCACTGTATGTACACATTTAAATACAGCAGACTTAAATTACAAATGACTATCACTTAATATCTGAATATAATTGGCAAGACTTTTGACTGCATACACAGTATACATTATGACTATACAGTATGTAGTTGGTGATTGGTAAACAAATTTCTGCCACTATAAATCATGCTTCTTACTGTGGCAAAGCTGTAAGTGGAATTGCGAGTGTCTGATATGTTATGGCAAAGCAAGCGCTTTCCTCGTTGAAACTGACAATGGACGTTCGTCTCACCTCGCTGCCATGGCCGTTCATTCGGATGATTCGGATTGCTTCAGTAAATCCTCTGGAGTATGTCATTTTGTTGGATGATTCCTACGTCATAAAACGTCATAAAACTCGACAAACAGACATCCAATTTTTTTCACAAACCTCCCTAAAAATTGTTGGCAACTAGTGTTGTTAAGGCGCTGTTACACTGTAATTTTTCGTGTAACTTGTCTTGTAATGCCGTTGCGAGACAAGTTACACGAACCATTGCAAAGTGTAACATGCCTTGCAATGGCGAATAGAATCTATTTCTACTTTCTGCAATGATTGCAGCAACTATTTTCAGCGTTGCACAGTGTAACTTGTCTCGCAATTTTCCTCTTTGGCGACTGGATGCGCATGCGTACCTTACAAACACAAAGATTGTGAAACTTTGTGAGTCCAGTTGCACCAAACGTTGCCTAGTGTAATACCCCCTTTCATGCAACTGCAACGTAGCAGATTAAGCCTTTGTTAGTCAAGTTGCATGAAACGTTGCATAGTGTAACACTAGCAGATTAAGCCGTTGAGAGACAAGTTGCACGAAAAATGCGTATTTGTAGCTTTCTCACTAATTTCTTCCATCTTTATTAATTATACACTACTTACAAACACCTTCACGTTTCGCCAACAAGTCACGTGGTGTTTAGCCGCGCGTGGAACTTAGCAATTTTTGACTGAAATCTTCGTTCTTTTATAGCCTATTTCAGTGACATAATAACGTTTTTAAGAATTTTGTCTTTTCCATATATGTTCTAACCGCATACTGAACATTAAAAAATGTCGTCAGTTCTTAGGCACTTGAAACACAAATATATACAATCAACATTGGAATGCCCCACGTGATGCGATGATAGATATCTAAAAGTGTTGTGCTACGTTGAAATACAAATTAAATACTCTAAATATGTGTAGGAAGGTTAATGTTTTGAACAAAGACCCTTCGTCACATAGTGAAACGTAAAGTGATAGACCTCTTTCATAAATAATGGCATCCAATATAATTCAAATACGTAGAATCTCGAAAGTAACCGCCCCCCGAAAGTAACCGCCCCCCGAAAGTAACCGCCCCCTCGAAAGTAGCCGCTTTTTTAAACTATTACTACGAAAACCCGAAAGTAGCCGCCCCTCTTAAAGTATCCCCCCCCCCCCCGTCCCGAAAGTAGCCGCTTCCGATGTCTATAACTATTGTATAAATAAGTTGTAACATATGTTTAACAATTTATTTTGAATGGTATGGATTATAAAACATGTACAAAACAGTAATATCAAAGATTCAGGAATTTCAGACAGTAGTTATAAGTTTGTCACTTTGTCATCGTTCAGTCGTCCTCTTCCATTTCGGTATCTGAATATTCGGTATCGCGAGTACGGTAAATTATTAGCATTAGATAATAAGTAATAACTCTTATGTAATTCAATCAAAATAAAACAAAACTTTGAAACGTTGTGCAAAATGTACACTGGTAGTGGTTAAAACTTGACCGATGCTAAAAGTAACCGCCCATCCGAAAGTAGCCGCCCTTAGAGATCACTAATTTTGAAAGTAGTGGTAAGTATAAGTAACAGTTTTCCATTTTTCGTGATTTTCCACTCGGCTTTCCAAAGCCTCAGCAATTGTGTTTCCTTACGAGGTTGTAAAGGCTAATTTATATGGACATAAAAGAATATTTAAGGATCGGTCATTATTTATGGTCAGGGTGGGGGCTGAAGAGAAACAAATTTGGTGCTGGAAAAAAATTTTACCCAACCAAATTAAGATCAGAAATTTAACCGACCCAACCATTTATGGGTAAAGAAAATCTTTTACCTAATCCAAGAAGAAAAAAGTTAGATAAAGCCCAATTTCCAGCATATCGTCGATACAACTATACAAGTTTTAATCACCGTAACTTTCAGATTATTATCCGCCCTATAAATTAGAGCAGGAATCCAAGGAAACAAGGAGAGGAATACAATAACAAAAGCTAATATGCAATGATGACTATATATTAAGGAGAACTGGAGATGATAACAAAATTTTAAATAATGAACTCTTAATTTTTTTATGTAAACAATCATGAAAATTTTGCTACCCAACCCTTCAGAGAAGTCATTATTTTTTACCCAACCATTTTCTCTTCGGTCCCTAAAATGGAACCATTATGAAAGAGGTCAAAACGATGATAATTGAGAGTTCTCGTTATGCATTCATGCAGCACGCCATTTTAATTGAGCGAAATCAGTCAATGACAATCGACGACGACAAAGATTGATAGAGTAAAACAATGGTTTGCTCTTCCGAACCTAGCTCAGTTTTTCACACAATGCAACTATCTGAAAACATGATCCACAGGAGTTCAAATCAATAACTTTAACTGTTGTGCTACAATATCACCTCAGTGACCTCACTCAACGTCTAATGGAGTAATACCTTAATTTCATTTGAAAACTGACGAAAGGATTAGTTTGTTAGTTCACAGTTGTACTTGAAAAACCTCCTTTGTATCCAAAAAGCGTATGAATAATGATGAATGGTTCGATATTTACTGGACAAGAGTAACCACGAAAGCGTATGAATAATCAATAATGATGAATGGTTCGATATTTACTGGACAAGAGTAACCACGAAAGCTTATGACGAATCATGATGAATGGTTCGATATTTACTGGACAAGAGTAACCACGATAATGTCGTCTTTCGACACTTTCCTGCACTCACGACGACACCATATCGAGAATTATATTTTAAAGTTCTCGAGACAACTTAAACTGTCGAGAGTTCGAAATTCCTTCATTAAGATTAAGTGTAACGTTGACAAACTGATTGCAAGTGTTTTGAAAGTTAAGAGTCATCTATGAGCTGCTGGAAGAAAGTAATCACATTCACAGTTCATTAATTAAAACTCTATAGTTATCCTTGATTTGTTTCTAAGAAGGACACATCGTCCGAAGATACATATCGACAGTTAAACTGTCGTAAAGCTACATAAGCATAAGCAACGAAAACAAAGCATTACTTTTGCTCTGGGACGTACGAAAACAAAACAACGAGAATTTTTCTTTGTTTCCTCTTTTATTTTGCTCTTGGCTTATGCTTCTTATGCTTTTTATGATTATGATTATGATTATGTCCATCTTTATGTCGCAGGCTTGACTTCATTCCTTTGTTTTGCCTTTTGTCTTGTCCTTATGATTATCATTATGCTCTCGTGTGAACCAGGCTTAAGTACTCTTACGTATTTTTCAACACACATTGAAATTCTCTTATTTTTCCTTTTCATATTGTATGTTCCAGTTCTTTAGAGAACCAATATAGCAGCTTTTATATATTTAGGGGCTGTTTGAGCCGGGCTAGTCCGCGGGCTGATTCGCATAACGAACCCAAAATGATATTTCATAGCTGAACTGGCTTAGTTTGCTCTAGGAAGGGTATAAAACTAATCAAATGAACTTTTTTGATAGACGAAAAATTTTCGTGGCACAACTTAGCACGGTAAACGGGCTAGCCCGGCTCATGCATACAAACAGTCCCTTATTCTTATTTATATCTAACACTGCCACCATTCTCATACTGTTTATCCTCCATAGCGACGTTTGCTTCACGCTGAATCCTTCACTCAATGTTTTAAGAGCTCTTCATTAGTACGGTTTATCATCTTCACGAGAAACTCCACCTGCATATTAAATTCCCCCCACACTGTTCCGTAATATTGAATTTCCATGTTACACAGTAGACTCTGAAATTACCCTGAATTCATTCAAAGTTCCTGGAAATAAAGATCAAATTATCTTAGAAATGTAATTCCTGGAAGATCGCGCGCGTTTTCCGAACTCAAAAAGACGTATATTACTAATGGATAAACGTTGCATGTGTGCAACTGCGTGTAATCATGTGTTGAAATAAGAATCGAAAATGTGTTATGTGTTGTGGTGTCCTGCCAAAACATTGAATAGAACGTCTAATTTGACGTTTCACTTTCTAACGAATGGTCTCCGTTAGAGCCCTTCTATTCAATATTTCGACAGTACACCAATTCTTCAGCATTTTCGATTCTTACCAATCAGTATTTAATATCTTTGTTGCGTGGTCCAAGCAATCCTATAAGTGGATTAGAAAGGAGGTGGCCAGCAAAGATATTTCTTAGAAATATCCACGTCGAAAATGTACTTCATGTATATTAATTCCTTAAAAGTATCCGTCTGTGACTAAGTTTTTCCCCATTTAACCGTAGATTCTTCGACTGCGTTGGTGGAACAGTGCCTATATATATGTGAATTTTCCTTGCACGTGATCTCTGTTGTAATTCATTAATTAACAGTTAGTCGGACTTTGTTTACAATGACGAGCTCGTCATGTTATTGGCGATACCGTAGCAAATTAATCAAAAGTTATCAGCGCTTACTTGGCCGTCAACTGATCCACTGGGTCTTGCTGTGAAACCTCGTGAAGTAAATTGCAATGTAAACAGAGAAAAAATCATCCCTTGAGGGACTTGAGAATGCAGTGGTTGAGTCTCGAAGATTGATCCCACTTCCCGTAAGATGCTACGATAATCGTTAGAGAGAATCCTTACAAGGCTCTTGTGAACAACCCTCTGGCTAATACAAGCTGAAGCGTATATCCGGATAAAACGAAGGTGTATACACAGTTGTGAAGAGGAAAACACAGTAACTCGATCAAGGTGAGGTTGATTTAAGTTAAACGTTAAAATTAGGCAGTGTTGTATCGTATATCTTATTACTATTAACATCTCAAGTCGAGACAAACCTCTTGTGAGATATTTTCATTAGAGAGATGTTTCGGGGATTTTCAACGTTAGTGTGTAAATCCACAGGCAGATTTTTAATCCGAAGGTAATATACATACTTATAATAATGAATACTTGGGTAACTTGTTCAATTTTAGATCAAATCTAACAGGTTCTTTTGCTGAAATGGGCTATGCCTATGAAATGATTTCTTCCATAAACAGCTATACTATATGAAGTAATGTTGTGTGTCGTAACTTGTGTTTTCTTTATAGAAAAGCGCATTATTGTTTATGCAACCTTTGATCTTCGATACCGCGCGCGCAAAATTAACACGGTCCAGAATTTTCTTTAATATCTCTAGTTGCAGGTTGCTTGCGATGTTAACTGTCTCGTTGACTACCCTCAAGAGCTCTAGTCTAGCTTTTAGACATACTAAGATTTTCGACAGTCCGTCGGACAGGAATGAAAGACGCGGCGTCACCTGAACGTCAATATTGTATTTCTAAGCTATTATAACAAACGCACTCAAATGGCAGAGCGAGATTATTTTATATTCTGGTTTGTGATGTGACATATGTAGTCGGTGCAGCTCTGTGAGTTTATGTTCGATTTCTGTCAGACTGAGGTTTGGAAGTGCGTGAATAGCTTCACGGCTCTAATACACCATTATTGTATGTGGTGACAGTGTATTGGGCTGTAATTTAGCGACATATATAAACCGACATTATTACAGATCATATATTATACATTGACATTATATAAACCATATCATCAGACATCACGAGACTTTCAAGTCGGTACAGTTTCAGGCCATTTCTCAAACGAGTTTTGAAAGGTTCGAGTTTTGAAAGGTTCGAGTTTTGAAAGGTTCGATTTTTAGAACACTCACAACAGATATTCCGACGAATATCAGTGTTGTGAGTGTTCTCCTTTGCAGTAGGTCACGATCACACGATGTAATCAATGTTGTATTACAATGTCATCGAGTCCTATCTTGGGACTGTTGACTGTTGTCATTCTTCTCTCGCGAGGACTTTTGCATGCAGCCTTCCTTCAATTGTACTAAATAGGAGGTTGTTGTATCTCGTTTTGTGAGTCCGATCCAGATCCTTCTTTTCTCTATTAATATTGAGTATTTTCCACCATTACGTGTATCTATATCGCATAATTTAAAGTTCTTCCGGAGTTACGTTGCCTGCGGATGAGGCTAGTGTCAAAAGACGCACAATTCGTACAATCGAGATCACGATGCCGCTATAGCCTGCTCGCAGCCCGAAATTTCTAAACCCGAGATGCCGCGAGAGCAGATTATTTAGGACAAGTCAATGTTAATTTTTCTACTCCAACTTCTTGCAATATCATGACTGAATATTATCACGGCGCTAATCGCCATTTGCATAAAAGTCTATATCAACATATATAAGTGTTGAAATACTCTAAAAGGTTGGTGTACTGCCAAAATATAGTGTAGGAGGAAGGAGGTCTAATATTTCAAGCGAATGGCCTTCGCTCAAAATGTTACACTTCATCCTACACATTATTTCGGCAGTACACCAACCTTTTAGAGTATTTGATTTGTATTTAGAAATACAAGTCAAAAACTCTAAAACGTTGATGTATATTGTATATAATACTACCAAAATATAGTGTAACTGTAGGAGGTGTCTCACGTGTAACGTTTTGAGCGGCGAAGGTCCATCTTAGAGCTCCTACGTCACGCTATTTCGGCAGTACGTACACCAACCTTTTAGAGTATTTGATTTCGGCATATTAACACATATTTGAGTAATTGGCTTTCGAATTCCAAGCTCCGATTATCAGTGCTTGATAAAATTGCTCATCAGATGACATTTATTATATAAATACTGTGTTTATGTGTTATCATGTTATGTGCTAGTAGACAGAGTAGACATTAAGTAGACATGTTTCTGAGTCCCGGACAGGGATTCAAGTATTCATAATTGTAACATCTTTCGGAGACTGTCGCGTTGTTTTAAACCACCAGCTGACTCATGCTCATATCGAAGACTGGACGTCTTGAGATCTTTAGCACAATAGCATTGGTGTATACGCGGATCTTGCTTGATATATTATCATCCATTTCTAACGACCATACTCCTGTCTCATGTATATATTGATAAGAAAAGATTTTGGAATTTGATAAAATATTTTGCACTCTCAATCAGCTGCTTATCTGTTGTTTTTCTACCGGCTACTCATTATTCACCTGTGCCGCTACTTTTAGCGCTGTTATTCACGAAGTGTTGACGACTCGTGCGCGCGCGTGTAATTACTATCCGTGTACTGTTACTGTATGTATCGTATACTCTTTGCGCTATCTTATTTACGACTAAAGTAATGATGAAAGCTCAAATCCTTCTGATTAACAGTTAGAGCTATATACCTATTGAGCTATATCTAAATGGAGAGCGAAGGTTTATACAATGTCAATGTACTGGTTTAGATGTTGAGAACGGTTACAACACAAGCGGGGTCAACAAGGTATAGGCATCTGCTCCGTCTTTGGCTTGCATAATGAATGTCTTACCCCAGATAGATGTCTAACCCCAGAGTATCTTTGGACCAGCAAGCTCACTGTGAGCTCCAGGCATATGTTGAGCTCACTGCTATGGTATTATACCTATATAGGCTATACCATAACCGCATGGGCATCGTGGCTGATGTTTGCAATTTTGCACAATATCACGACTGCCTTGGATTTCAAGGCGTGCTACCTAATTGCGATAGTAACTTCTAGTTCTATTGATATATGCGGCAGTCACCATATATCCACCCAAGCATTACCGGTATATAGACTTATAGTGACTGCCGCATAGACAGTACATATATATCAATTGAACCAGTACTCATTCATTAACATTCGCTCTCCATCTAGATAGCTCAATGGTTAGAGCGTTTCACGGGCAATCAGAAGGTTACAGGCCTGTTCGGAATTCAGAAAAAGTTTCTGAGGATTTGAGCTTGATGATCGTCTGTGTATTGTCTGTCTATACTCCAAGCTCCCGCATTTACTAGCAGTGTGTAAACATGTACATACCTTAAAGTAATGATGTTTGACATCATTATTAAGCCGCGTACGTTATACTTTAATACGTGCATGTGGTGATTTTTGAACTACGCGCGGAATTTAGAATTTAGAATTAAAATGGCTCCGAAACTATCTAGAGTTTCATAAAGGTTCTTATTATGGTATATTAGAATAACAAATGGCAAAAATCTTTGCTGAAACTCACTGGATTATTCAAACTGTTCAAGATTTGCTTTGAATATTAGATTGTGAGTATATTACCGCTTGGTATATTTACATATCGAGAATAACTTCATGATCTATATGAAAATATTTGTCTCTTCTTTGTAATCTGGTGTACTTAGGTTTCTGTGTAAATGTAATAAAGGGTTACTGATGTCGACAGCCGTCGCATTAACATGCGTTGGTGACTTTGAACTCTAAAGTTCATGAACAACTGTGGAATAACTTTGTTAGTAATGATGAATGTTTGATTGTATACCAGCTAACGCCGAGGAAATCTTCAAGCTAATATCACTCCGAACAATGTATTTGAAAAATGCATTTGAGCCCAGGAGGTGGCGTGACCCACCGGGAGATTTTCCCGGTGCCCCAAGGTCGTAAGATTAAAACACACGAGGGGGCATGTTGCGGGGACATTTCCCCTGTTGAGGACACCAGAGAAGGAAAGGGAAAATAAAATAACGTTCTTTGATTGGTTTATTTTAATTTTGTCGCAGGGACTATTTGCTGTTTACTCGATGGGACATATATGTTGTGGGGACAAAATGTTGTTCCCACGACAAGATTTCACATGGTGCACACGACGGGATTTGTCCCTGCAACATGTCCCCGCGACACGTCCCCGTGATTTGTCGCCTACTGTGTCCCAACCTTTATGGGCCCTTAACTTCATACTTAGAAAAGCTTTGAAAAAGTTAAACTTTCCATTATATTTTTGCAATATTTTTTCTACGCGTTAGAGTCACGCGAATTTCAATCGCGAGGATGCTCAAAATTGCAATCTAGATACCTTAACATTTCAAATCTTTCTAGTAAGACCCCTCTAAGAATAGATAACCGTGCATTTGACGCCAAAATCTTGCCTATACCTGTCACGAAAAAAGGTCAACGAAAATGGGCACTTGCAATAAGCCAGCTCGTAATGTCGACTGCGCATCAAAATGACGCGTTCTGCGTCGGGATAAAACTTATTTCAAGTCATACCGGCATCAGGCTAGAGATTTGTAAGAGTAAATAGAAATGCAAATGTCTATTGTGGTTTTAGCCTGGTGTTATGAATTGAAATAAGTGTTATCCCGACGCAGTACACGTCATTTTGATGTGCAAATCCCTGTTTGAGCCCCAGATGAAAATCTAACTCCTAACCTTCGCTCTACCATTCTAAGTCCGAGTAGCTCATTGGTTAAAGCATCTCACCGGCGATCAGTTATTGTTAGTTTGAATTAGATGCTGTTAGCTAGCTTGAAGATTTCCTCACCGTCAATTCCTTAGTTATGTTATAATGAATCATTTTGCTGTTGTTGTAGTTCACATAGTTGTTGTTTGTTGTTGTACGAGTGCTAATCTATTGATCTCTCCTCTACGTCATACACTGCGTCTGTCGTCTTGATGTTTGAACACCATCAATTGACATGCACAACACCACTCTAAAAATTCAACATAATGGGCCTACGACATTCATTCCCCCCATAACACTACGATATATACTTGGTTTCCGTTGGTGGCTTCATTTCTCCATTGGTTTGTGTGTGGTCGTCGGGCTGACGAGATGCAGTTGATCAATGAATTTTTACACGTTAATTTTTTAACACATTATTGCATATTTCCTTCGCTGTTTTGACTGATGTTAATTAGCGCTTTCAATTTTGTAAACTAAACAACACATTGTTCTCAAGTGTCGCTAATCTCAACGCCCCGTCTCTATATCCCGCTATAGACGTATATTCCATAGCCGCCTTTCCTCGAAACTTCGAACCTCCTATTCATTATCTCAACACTTTTAGTGTTTTTCATTTGTATTTGAACACTGCCTACACAGCAGTGACCACAACACGTTTTCTCTCTGACGAATGACCTTCACTCAACCCTTAGACTTAAAGAGTAGACCTCATGTAGCCACTATTTCAGCAGCACACCAACTTTAGTGTTTTTCATTTGTGTTTGAACACTGCCTACGGAGTTCGCAGTACGCTACGTTTATCAATTATTGCATTCCTAGCACGGGTATTAGATTGAGAACTCCAAGGAGACTACAAAATAATGACAAAATATAGCGTGATTGGTTGGCTTATTTTCTCTCGCCATGCACGCAAGACAACATAAACATCACACCAATCACGTTGTTACAGCGTTTTCTTCTCCTCAATCACATTGACGTGCCTGAAATCATGAACATGCCATCTATATCGATCAAAAACGCACCGACAATGGTTTACTATTATCAATGTTTGGACTGGTTATTCTCACTTTGACGTACATAACTGGTGATTAGATAAATATTTCATTTGATCCAACTGGTTTATGACCTCAATTGTCGAAAAAGGACAATAAATCTATCCACTGATCAAATAACATACACGTTTGTTAATACGTGATAAAAAGTCCTATTTTGTATTTCACAGTAAAAAGGAATGCAGTAGCTAAAGACATCAACATCAATCACACGCGTCAAAACAACTTTGTCTATACAGATGTGTCATCACGCGTCACTTAAATAGAACTGAAAAGTTGACCAACAGACTTACAAATCGAATACCCTAAAAGGTTGGTGTACTGATGAAATAATATGACGTAGGAACTTTCTAGTGAAGGAACTTAGACAGCGTAATTGCTGTTTCACGCTCCACTGTACATTGTTAAGCTTTGTACGAATTTGTCAATCACATCGAAAATGAAACCAAAAACCGTATATTTAAACAATGTTTTTATAGAACCATTGCAAAAGGTATTTATGTGAATACCGGAATGCCTTGTGGGTTCATCAAAATGCAAAATGATAAAGGTTGACACTTGTTGACCTGATATTTAATAAACATAATCTCAGTGCAACGCCATTTGTTTTAGATCGAGGTGAGTGCTTCAACACCATAGACCACCATGAAATATTTGTCAAGAAGAGCGAGTGGGTAAAACTAGAAGAGAAGAAAAGGACAGAATACTCGAAGGAAAATAGAGAGAGACTAGTGAAGAGTTATCTTGGACAAGATGTTTTTAAAAACCATTTTTCATGTTGAAGTGTTGTCATTGGAGCTGTGTTGTAAAACTGTAAAATTGATAAAAACCATAAAGGGAGCAGACTGGATGAAAGACGGAGGAACACATGTTGACGCTTCACAACAAGTCAAGTATCAGAAACATGGCATCATTAACTGCGCAACTCGTCTTTTTCAGGTACGATTATCGTAGTATATGGAACAGTCCTCTACTCCTTTCGTATGGGAGACGGAGGGTTTTATAGAAACTTGAATTGCCCCACCCATCCTTGGGATTGCCCCACCCTTCCTTAACGCGGCTGCAGCGTAATTATCCTTCAGGTGTCGGAAATTCCACAATAGGGACTTTAACAGTGGTCTAAAACTACGGTTGAAAAACAAGTCAGGGAATAATAATTGTTATTTGAACCGAGACTTAACTGTAACTGTAGTGAAAAATTAATAGCTTCATATAAACACTTGCCATGCTATATGGAGGAATCCAAGCAGACCCTTCGGTCCCTTCCGAACAGACCCTTTAGAGACCAGCTGTTGTGGTCTAGCGGTTCCCACATATGTCTATGGCCTCCACTCAGGGTCTTAAAAATAATTGAGGAGAAAGTGCTGCCTTTGCAACAATATCAGCAAATGGTAAGACTTTCGCCTTTCGGGTCTTCTCGGATAACGACCTTAAATCGTAGGCCCTCGGAACTCTTATCAATTGGGCTTCTATGTTGGGTATTCCGTTTACCTAAAAGAGTGATAAATCTACTAAACTAAACCAATTCTCATGACGGAACGTAATCGTCTATATATAAGAAAGGCGAACATTGCTGAAATAGGATCAACCAATTAATTTATTGTCACCTTGACAAGAAAGTTCTTTCCGGGGGCAGAATATCTTTATCATCAACATGAAATATTTTCATCACCAAATATTTTTATCCTTGGCATCAAATATCTTTATCCTCAACATCAAATATCGTTATCATCACATATTGTTATCTTCGACATCAAACCTAGTTCCTAGCGCTACGATCACGGCCATATTTGGGTTGCGCGGGGGACGCGACATTCAGCGCGTGGTGGCCCCTTGCCTCTGAATAATAAACATTGGCGTCGTCGGCGCGTGGTCGCAGCGATTGCTGAGCTGGGGTTCCATTTATTTATGAATTAGATGAACATTCAGAATTATTCTCAGTCTGCAAAGAGACTTTAATAGATAAGCAAAATCATTAATAAGTGATGACAAATCAATATCACGTAGAAGCTTGTGCTCAACGCTAAACAAAGTTACTTAGTAAGTCTGTTCAACCGCGTCTGAGTCAGACATGATCGAAACTCATTCAAGTTATGCGCTGAAGAAGATCGCTCACCATAACAGTTCGAGATAATTATGAGATACAGGTAAATGCGCAATGCGATCAGCGTTTATAGGAAACACAGTTTCCATATATTGTTAGCCATGACACATATAATTAATAACGTGGTCGTCATCTTTTGTGACAACACCGTCATCAACGCTTGTCTCTGCCAATGCTGCTGGCAGTGTGCATTCCATGCACTCCACGTGCCAGAGATCTCCGGCGTGGTTGCCGTGTCGGCGTACTGTAAGATCGTCAAACTATAAGTGCTTGGCGTAGCGGCGCGTGCGCGGAAAAGTGATTTCTGCTTTATGTTGTGACTTGTTTTGGCATATCAATATTGCTTTCAACCTTGTCCTCGGGGTTTTATGTGTTTTGAAATTGCAAGTTATTTCCACAGTTTTCAAATGCCTAAAATGTCGGCGTGACTATGATTCTCCCCAGATCCCCATCTTTTTATATTGCGTGCACTTGGCGTGGCGCTCGGAAGTGTTCGGTGTATCTCCGGCGTAGAGTTTACGTGGAATGCACCCTGCAGTGCAGGGCTGCAATACAGGTGGCCGCATACCACGATTTCTCAGCAAAATCCGTCTTGATAAAAAACTGCAAAACTAGTTTTATCTGTAGTATTTACCTGTTGTGAACGCCAATTACCCATAAACTCCAACCGTCCTCCGCGAAATTTTTTGCAACCATATTACAATCGAAAATTACAGTGTGATTACAGAGCAGTGCACGTAGTGTGATGACGAGGCGCACGCTCGCACTAGTGCGTGGGCCCCGGAAAGCTCGGGACGGACCCGTGGCATATGCCGCTTCTATCACAAGGTTAATCCGGTGTAAAAGGACCAGATATTGCCTCCCCGGGCATCTGGTACTAGGACTTGATGCCCCGTCGAACTTCGTAAAAATCGTAAAGGACATTTGTAGTGCAAGGAAAACAGTTTCGAAACGAACGTTGAAACTTTTGTGGGATTGGTTCACTTTCTGGTACGTCTTATCCGTCACGACCAAAGTGAACTCCCAAGGCCAAGGCTCGATTCCTTACTGGGAATATTGGTATCTACTACGTTCTTTCATCCTTCACGCAAACCACTCGCTTCAGTTTCATTGCCATTGGTCACAAACACTATATCAGTTTGCTCACTTGACAACGTATTTTGTATAGCTCGACGCCTTATTTCTCTTTTCACACTTTTTGTGGCAAGTGATGGATATTCGCCATATGCTAAATATAGTCATAAATACACTTGTACTCGTCCGATTCGTCCACAAATGTTGAAGGCTTTGTTACTTGATAGCTCCGTCCACAATATTAGACTCGTGTGAAGAAGTGATCGACAGAATAAAATAGTTAGAATAAAATAATAAAATATATCCAAACACGTAATCGCGCCAGGGCGCGGCTTATATATAAACGACACCTCGGCACCAGCGGGAACATTTTCTTGCGGCCGTTCCCGCTGCAACACATGCCCTTTTCTCAATCCCACTACAGTTATTACTGTCCCCAAATTCGACCACACAATCCGTCATACTTTTTCATGCACGTCCTAAATGCCCTAAAATCATACTCTGATGATCTCGTCTTACTCTGATGAAGGGCTCCACTCGAAACGTCAGTATTTCGTCACTTGGCAGTTTACCACCTTTTCACTTTGCTATATATTCAAAACACTGTCTACGCAGCACTCTACTTTTTTATATATAAACGCCCTGTTATAGACAATGAACAAGCCAGCGCGCTTTTCAATAGCACTTTGTTTTCTATCTCAATTATACTTATAGATAATCCACCTTCGTTTCTTTTCTTTTCTTGTTAAAAACAGTTCTCAGTCCGTATAATGCTTTGTATCTGGCAAGATTTTACATATAAACATAATTTTCCGGGAAAGTATGAAAGTCGGAGAGCGCGCGCAGAGCGAATATTCGCAGAATCACTTATGGCATGAGTTATGGTCTCACAATATCACTGATAAAATTATCATTGATAAAATTATCATTGATAGAGCTTTTGAATCCTTTCAAATCGTCTAAATGAAGTTTCTTAATCTGTTGAACGCTTTAAAAGTTTCAACGTTCGTTTCGAAACTGTTTTCCCTTGCACTACAATTAAATGTCCTTTATGATGTTTTACGAAGAGGTCCTGAAAAGGCATATGGTCCTAGTACCAGATGCCCGGGGGGCAATCAAGAGGGGGCATATGGTCCTGTTACACCCACTCGCTCGGCTCAGCTAAACTGGTAGGTCCTTTCAAGTATTTTCCCCAAGTGTACAAGACAAGCGTGAGTCTAGCCGGAATAGCCGGGAGGCTGGGTGTTACGCAATGACAACCAACCTTGTCACATGTGTCGCCTCTTAAGGTCCATCTTGGTTATAATTCCATGACAGCGGTCACGAAATATATATATATATATATATATATATATATATATATATATATATATATATATATATATATATATATAGTCGATCAGAAAGCCAGCCTTCACCAAAAGGTAGTTCCAAATAATTTACAAATATCAGCAAGGAACACTTCTTTTAAAAACTTTATTGACGTTTCGGGCACAGCCCTTCCTCTCTCTCTCTATATATATATATATATATATATATATATATATATATATATGTATATATATATATATATATATATATATATATATATATATATATATATATATATATATATATATATATATATATATATATATATATATAATATATATATATATATATATATATATATATATATTATATATATATATATATATATATATATATATATGTGTGTGTCTAACCATAACCCTAACCCCATACATTTGGTGATTGCGTGTCATGGAATTGAAACCTCCATTGGTTAAAGAATGGCGTGACTAAGCACCATTATACCTCCTGCCGCCGCCTTCATGTTATATTTTAAGATCATTTACTTTTAGATCGTAAGTCGTAAAAATTATGTGAAAATCACCTTTGCACGTCAGGACGGCGGCTTAGAAAGAGTTAGCAACTAAGATGCAGGCTTTGATGGTTTATCAAACCTTATCCGGATGTTACATTAATAACACTTGCCGTAATCCCGTAATCCTGACCAACAAGGTGCTCCGCAGTGACGGCAACTGGTGGGATGCGCGCGTGGGTCTCTATGGCCTGAAGGAGCCGTGAAGAACAAGATAAAATAAGAAGCTTTAGATTAAAATATTCTTTAATTCCGATTGCAATGTGACGAGGAGGAGGGGCATACGAATGTAATGGATGGAAAATGATTTAGCTGTTTTCAAAGACATAATCAGCTGGTGAAGACGCCATGTAAGAAACAACATAGTTCACGGCTTTTTCGTCATAACACCGTCTAAAGATAACATCAAGAATTAGGAAGGAACCACGTGCCACAGACGGTGAAGTATTCTAATTATGATAAAGCATTCTAATTATGATGAAGTATTCTAATCACGATGAAGTATTTTAATTTTTAAAGCTTCGAAGCTAGCTGTTATGGCTATTCTACAATCTTTTTATTTAGTTAAGTTTTCCGTGTTTTTGTTACTGCTATATTTTTTTACGAACTTAATTAACACAAGAATCTAAAAACAGTTTAGAGAAATACCCTCTCTTCCTGTTCGAGATATTAATAGAGTTTCATAACTTTCATTATTATACCTACGGAGCCTTACCATGGGTGTGGCCAACACAGGTGGGAAAAAGGACACAATACAAAATAGAAAACCGAATTATACTTAGTACACCATGATAACAGAGAAAAAACACGAGACATGTATATTGTTTAATTTCCTGGTTTAGGATTTTGAACCATTTGTTTCAGGAAATATTGAAATACTGTCATCTAATTATGTCTTGTTTATTAACTCGTATATATGTTGAAGTTTGCAAAATATGTTTTACAGATTTTGTTTGAACCACATTGTATTGTTAATTTAATTTTCATGTCAGTCTGTTCTGTAACTATATACATTTTAAGACCAAACCGGGACCAGTTGCCGCCAATGTAACTTCAAGGCCTTCCAGCTGGAATTGAACCCGCGACCCTGTGATGCTAGTGCAGTGCTCTGACCACTGAGCTACGGAGGTTGTTGCCGAGAGCCTAGTAACGAGTTCTGTATATAGTGGTGGTAATGCCGGGATACGATTCTGGGTATATTACAAGTAATATTTGGCATATGGTGAAGGAAAATTTCGAGTGCTGGAATATACACTTGTAACTATGCTTATAATAATATTTAATAAAAAATTCAATTGAATTGAAAATTGAATTGAATTAAATTACTGTAAACATTGTTGAAACAAGTTGTGGAAAAACTCAAATACTCAGGAAAAATCTGTCTTTTTATGATGCAAATGGAGTTGTCTTTTGTTTAACCTCATTTGCATTGAGTTCCGCACATGTGAAATTCGACGTTTGACGTGGGCCTTATGTAATGAAGTGAAAAAATTACGATGCTGTACCTTGTTGTAAGGCGAATATTCTAAAACACGAAAGGTTATTTTCTTTAATTTGCTTTTATTAAAATGTTTTTTCCGACTACACACAGTTGTGTATGTCACCACCGCCTATATAGCATCCGATTTATCAGTTTCTAATGCGTCGATGTTTGACAGTTTGCGCAAGGGTTCGTCGGTACTGATCAAAATATTTAAAACATTCCAATACTGAGACGACTCAGTACTTGAGATGTCGGGAAGGTATGACCGCGTCTCCTCTCATGTCTCAAGCCTTGGGAGTGGACATAGTTTTATCACAAAATTACCGAAAATAAAAAATGTCCACCTTGTTATTAGAAATGGCACGCGTTCTTTTATAAGAGTGACGTTTATTGTTGTTGATTCCAAAAAGTTACCGTTCGAGCACGGATTCTTGCCGGTGGACCTTTATGAGCTTTTAACACGCGATTGTGTGAAAGATTAGTGAATATTGTTTTGGCTGAATTATATACCCCGCAGTGGAGAGGCGCTGGAAGATTCAAGCAGGGTAATTAGACAGCTGAACAATGCCAGAACGGTTTGTCTAATTCTCCCCTGAATGCGTCGAGTTGAGTCGCGGGTAGTTTAATTGAAGACCTTATTCTTGATGTTTTCTTTGTTTACACCATGGGTGGTTAAAATATTAAAAGACCATCACCAAGTCAATGTCAGTTTACTTAGCTGCCACGGAACTAGTTGGTTCTCTTCAGTGGAACTGATCAACAACCATTTTGTAACTTGTAGCACGTCGAGGACGGAGGAGAGTTTTTGAAAGGAGCGAAGACGTCAAACGTGGATCAGTCAGCGGGGAGATTGTCAGATTCTGGTAAGTTCAGAGCAAATATATAATCTTGTGCGAAGTATAATCATTCAAGAATTAACCCCTCTGCGTCAACTGAATCCTGTTTGAAAGATCTGAAGTACACGGCTTGTTCGGCAACATTATGAAACTGAGAAATAGATAATTTTGTGTATCTCAAGTAAGGATGGTGATGTTAAGAATTCTATAGCCTAGGTGTCAAATACTAGGTTCATATATGCACAGTAAACGATTGACCTTCGTCTTACATCGGTGGGCTGCGATTGCTCCATCAACACAGTTCAAAAGCGCATAATTACTTTTAAAAAAAATATATTAATGAAGTGTTTTAAGCCAAGCTTCCTTAAATATAGCTTACCTTTGAATGTCGTCGGCTCAGCTAGACAAACCACCATGTCTAACGTAAATAAGCTGCTCTTAACTCTGACGCAACAGTTGATCTTTGCTACTTCAGTGGGCATCTTTGAATTTTAATTGGAACAACCACAGATCATTTCTAAGATTTGTTTTAAATACAAGGTTCTTGAGAGTGTTTGGGATAATAATGTTAATGTAAATATTATTGATAATACAGTTTCCGCGTTCAAGCGTATTAAATCGATCATCATTTCTCTATTTCTGCACACCATGCTCAGAGTGATCTCACCGCACGCCATCACGCAGGTATATATATACATATGTAAACTTACGCTTCGTAAAGTTCAGAACTTCAGAAATAGTGTAGTTAATCTGTTAATAGAAATAAGGACGATAAGCACACGAGAATGGTGACGCGTTTTTAGATAACAAGCTTCAATTTCGTCTTAAAAACAAACCAAGGACTACTAAAGTTATAATGAACTTTCTTACAGTTCATAGAGATGCTTCTTAAAGGGGCTTTATATGTCACGATTTGCCTGGTTACTCAGTGAAGCGTACTTGTGGATTTTTTGTTCAAGATCATCATCATCTAGGTCGAGCGAGCTCGGACAGTACAGATGAGTTTATTCCAGACCTTTCGGTTCTCCATAGCTTTCGCTATTTCATATCTCCCGAGTCCAGTATCACTTTCCAGTTTATCAATGTATGTTGTCGCTGGTCTTCCACGAGAACGTCTGTCATGCGCTGGTTGCCAGAAAAGTAACTCTGATATGACTTCATCTTTACTTCTCCAACAGTGCCCGCTAAATCGTAGTCTGCGCTCACGTAATGTTGTTGATAAGGATTAAGGGTGGTATTGTACCATAAAGCTCAACATTCGTCATGTGATGTCTCCAGTGGCGTACCGTGACCATTTTGGATGGGGGGGTGTATCGTCTTGTTTTACCGACGAACACGTGGGCGCCGAGGCGTAGGAGCGGATTTAAAGTTGGGGGGGGGGGGGGGGCTGAAGTCGACAAGTAGGTAATTAGTGACCGCATTTTTAGAGGGGTGCGGGGGCCGGTCCTTCCCCGGAAAATTTTGAAATCTAGAAGCTCGGAAAGACAATTTGCAGCAATTTGAGCAAACTTTTTCATCTAATTCTGCAGCGATCATAGTTCAAATGAATCCAAGAGTTGCCTGCTGCCTACTAGGTTGGATCGGAAATCGGAAAAAGGGAGGTTTGTAACATTAACATTAACCCATGCAATTAAATCGAATTTTATACAACCGACAAAGTTTAAACAGTCGATTAAGTCAATTTTACCAACGATCTAATATGACGACTTCCGGTCTGACCAATCGGTTTTACCGACGATGCCAGGCTTTACCGACCGACTCCGCGTTTTACCGACGAATTCAGTGAAAAGGTGTCACACCCCCCCCCGCACGGTACGCCCCTGGATGTCTCCAACTGATGTTCAGTGCTGCCCTTAGTAGTCGGGTGTAGCATCCGTCGATTTGCTGCTCAAGCGACTTTGTCATTGTCCAGGTTTCACTTCCATACAGAAGTACACTTTCTACTGTTGCGCGAAAGAACTTGATCTTGAGCTGTCGTGAAAGGTCCATTTTTGAAAGTGCCGACCATGCCTTTGCTTTCCTCACCGTAATATCTTTTCTGCTACTTCAAGGTACTGGAAGTCATCAACATTCTTTAGTTGATCATTATCAATGGTGGTTAAGCTTCCATGAATATTGTATGTAATGTATTTCGTTTTAGAGGCGTTTATATGCAATCCTACTTCCTTTGCAGCAGATTCTACCTTGTTTAGCAGAAGTTGAGCGTCTGTTTATAGTGTGTTAGAAAGAAGAGCGATGTCATCTGCAAAGTCAGTGTCTGTAATTGTTACAGCTGGGTATCTACTACTTCTGCGTCGTTGCAATGTGAACCCTAGATCCTCACAAGTTATGGCTGTCCTCATCGCATAATCTAATAGAAAGATAGTATACGGCAATCGTGGCCTTCCACGATTAGACATTAAATTGTCATTACGCTTTACTTATAACTCGTCCAAAAATAACCCACCAACATGAAAATAACAAATACCAATCGAATAAATCGTTGAGCTTTCGCTTCGCTTTGATTTTGGATTCCGAATCAAAAATAAAAAAGTACGCTTAGCTGAGTAACCAGGCAGATCGTGACATAGCCCCTTTAAAGTGCCCATATGACCCCAAATACGATATTACTGATATAGATACTACATGAAGTGAAAAGTTGAATACCAAAATATTTTATGATTTGAGCTTTGAGTTTATGTTCTAGAAAGAATTTCTAATGATGTTACGGCATTTGGCTTTCTTTTCTGCTTTCCGTGTGATAGACTGGTTGAGGATTTGAGTGAAAAAGTTGATAAAATCTTTACTATAGCGGTCAAGTACATCATCAACGTTTGAGTTAGATTAATTTGCTTTAACAGTATAGAATATTGTATCCGAAATGATGCCGTAAATGACGTCACACTCATTACCATTTCGTACAAAAACCTTTATAAAACATCAACTCAAATCATAAAATATTTTGGTATTCAACTATTTACTTCATGTAGAATCTATATTACTAATATCGTATTTGGGGTCATGGGCACTTTAAACTTAATCAAGGAATTCTGCTGTCTCACTAGTTTTCAGTTACCAACTCATGCAGTGATGTAATAAAGTCGTAATCATCGTCTATTTAAGGCTGTGTTTACACTAGAGCAAAAGTAACCGGATTCACATTGTTTTGCATCCTCATATATGGGAATAAAAAAACAATACGAATCCGATTACTTTTGCTCCAGTGTAAACGCAGCCTGAGTCTGAACTATTTTGTGAAATATCTCGTAGTGAAATGAGTGATAACTAATGACTTTATCACGTCAGCACGTCATGCCACAAGGGCCAAGGCACAGCTAATATCTCGTAGTCGTGTTGTACAGTCAAATCTCTTTCGCTCTTTAAAATCTTACGACCTTTCAACGACGTTAATAGGGAGCTAAGGAGCTTTAACAAAGACGACGGCAAACTTGGAGGACGGCATCCTTTAAACAACAAAAATTCTTCATGCAAAACAAAGAGAACTAATTTTTCGTCTTCGTTCTGTTTCCAACGGCTGTCTGAGCATTTTACGTCTTCAGGACGGCGTGAACTCGCAAAGACGCGAGAGCTGTTACTTAAAGTGCCACTACGATGAAAATTCATCCATAAAATAGTATTTCAGGGTCGCAAGTGATCATCGATGTAAAAAACAACTAAAAAATGGTATCTTGAAGTAAGTATTTTGAGCTCTGAAATCACTATTATTTAGGCCACCATTACTAAAAACGTGTTCCAAGTGAGCCCGCAATTTCAAAAGGTAATATTGTTTATGACGTCAGATTCTCAATGCTACGCCTGAATTTCAGTCGAGGTTACTTGTTTTCTTGTTTTCTTCGAGAAGTAGATGAAATGTTCAGCCTTTCAGATGAAGAATTTGAATAAACGACTTTGATTTACTTGAAGAATTAGCGATGTGGAGTCTTCGCGTTGAGAATCTGACGTCACTTCGTTACGCTGGTCAGGAACATGAACGATTAATGGCGGACATAACAACTCCAGATTCGGAGTCAGAAAAATAATACTTGCCATCGTCTAATCGCAAAACGGTTTCGACCGAGTAATAATAATATAATAATAATAATATAATAATAATAATATACAAATATTTATATAGCGCTGATTCCGTGTAGTCCATTAGCGCTTCACATCATATAAAATAGTTAGATTAGTCTAATTAAATAAGAAAGGTTAAGGTTCATAAAAAGCAGTCTTAAAAAGATGAGTTTTAAGAAGTTTCTTAAAAATTTCTAATGAATTTCCAGGCGCTCTAATGTTACTTGGTAGAGAGTTCCGTAATATTGGTGCTGCTACCGAAAACGATCTATATCCATAGCCACGTAGGTTGTAACGTGGCGTCTCTAGATAATTCTTTGTGGAGGATCTCAAGAGGCGCTTGGGTGTATAAAATCGCACGAGATCTTGTAAATATATAGGAGCGGTCTTATTAATACATTTAAAAGTTAGCAGTAGTATTTTAAATTGAATTCTATACTCGACTGGCAACCAGCGTAGTTCTTTAAGCCGTGGAGTGACATGATCTTATTTTCGAGATATGCTAATCAGTCTAGCTGCAGCGTTTTGGACACTTTGAAGTTTCTTTATCAATCGATTTGGCAAACCATAGTATAATGAGTTGCAAAAAATTAAAAATCTAGCCTCGATGTGATGAAAGCATGCACTAATGTAGCACATGACTGTGTAGAAATGTATTTCCTTATTTGGCTGAGACTCCGTAGATGAAGCTGTGCTTTATAAATACGTAAAAATATCGATAGGTAAAAATTTGATCGTAGTGGCACTTTAAGATTGACTTCAAAACAGACATTTCAATTGTTTTACTAGTACTGAAGCATTTTGGTGGTGAAAAAACAAGCTTTGGAATTTGGATATCAAACATTTTTAACTACCGTCGCCGTCCTAGTTTGCTAAAAGGTCCTTAATCTCTTGAGATATTAATATCTCTTGAGCTATTAATAGCTCAAAATGCGGACAAACAAACCAAATTTGACTCACAAATTATTGCAAATGAGCTATTTTCTTTTGTTATGGCCACAACAATTATGGGTAAATGCGGATACTGACGTCATCTCGACAAAGTGCTATTTTGGATAGATAGTATTTGCTACTCAAAGCCTGTTTAGGATTTCAAAAACGCTTTATGTTATTATGTTATTAGTCCGTTATTAATGAAGGACTAATTAACCATTTCACCAGCTGACTAGGGTCATTTTAGTAGGCACCCAACGGAAACACAATATTTTGACAAGCTTCGATCGATAGGATGTAGTCGGTACAAGCTCGGCGTCAGTCGGTTGAAGTGAGCTTACACCCCCCTGTAAAATGTTCTGAGTACGGCCCTGTGAATGGCCATCTGAGAAAAATATAAAGTGAATACCACAATCTATTTTTTCAACAACATATTCACCTGCTATTTTATTCAGAAAACTATTGAATGGATAGAAAATGAATAGACTGGATAGACTTATCGACTGGATAACCTATCCGAACAACCGGCCCCATGTAGTCTGAACTTTCAGTAGCCTCCTCCCAGGCAGTGGCGGATCCACGGCAGGGGCGCACGCGGCGCTCGCCCCCCCCCCCCTTGCCCCTTTATAATCGTGCATTTTTAGCAACGGCGTGGTGCCCTAATTTCGCAATTTTTGTTATCAGAAATCGCCGGAAAATTCAAAATTTTCCTGGGGGGCGTGCCCCCAGACCCTCAACGTGCTGATTCCATGTGCGCCCCCCCCCCTTTCGAAAAACCCTGGTTCCGCCACTGTCCGCAGGCAACTCTGTGTCTTCCTAGCTGCAACGTTTTTAGTTTTGCAACGTTTTCAGTCGCCCATGCTCTTATTTATTTCTTTGGCTCGGCCAAAACGTTAGAGAGCAGTAGATTTGACAACGACTACGAGATTCGTCATTTTTGGTGCCAATTGCTCGCGTCATATAGTGCTGATGTGGTAAAGTTGTAGTCATCGCTCATTTGAGGACGCAATTTTCCTCAAAACTCGTCCTCAAACAGACGATGACTACGGCTTGTACACGTCAGCAGAAGATGACGAGTTTTGAGGAAAATGTCATCCTCAAATGAGCGATGACTACAACTTTACCACATCAGCACTATATGACGCGAGCAATTGGCGCCCAAAATGACGAATCTCGTAGTCGTACTCGTATTCGTAGTCAAATATAAAGCTCTCTAGTCTATTATAGACTGAAAACGTTGCAAAACTGAAAACGTTGCAGCTAGAAAGACACAGAGTTGCCTGCGGAGGAGGCTAGTCTTCCAGTGAGGAAGAATGTTGTTGATATAGGAGGAGTAGCAGGACTATTCATAGCCGTCTATTCAAAATCTCACTAGGTGTCTTTGCTAGCAACAAGTTGTTGTCTATACAAGTTCTTTGTCTTGTTGTTAAAAATATCTGCGCCGCCGTGAGAAAGTAATAGTGATATTTATACACTGCCATTAATCCGGGCCCGATTTTTTAACATCCACAAGCAAATGTCGCAATGTTCTGAATGAGTTAATAATCTACTACATAACATACGTCAGGATAAGAAATCAGATTAATCGCATTGTTTAAACGTAGCTTAAAGTAGAGATTTTAAAATACTATTATATATATTATTATACATATGATGATATTCTACCGACTTGAATTTTCAGGTTTCCAGCAAAGCGTCGTTTTAAAATTTATCTCAGTCATTATAATCCTTCTATAATTATTTAAGCATACGATACGTACCCCAAATCCAAATTTCATTGTTATTTTAGGCACATTGTGCAACAAGGCCAACGCTAATTGAGATGGTTTAAATATTTGTTTTACAGTTACTTATCATTATCGGTGAAGAATAAAAGGGATGACTCAAAAGGACCTTCATGTTTTCTAGAACTACTAATCCTAACCCTAATCTCAATCCTAATCTCAATCCTAATCCTAATCCCAACCGTAGCTAACCCTAATCTAACGAAAAATAAAGACCAGACAAAAACAGAAAGGTCCTTTTGAGTCATCTCTTTTAGCCATCCGCGACATTGTCACGGGTGATCTGTCCCTGGCCAGAGGACTGGGACTATTTGCAAAATAGAAAATGATTAACAGTATAAACATTGGTAATCAGCAACCTTTGCATAATCTCCTTTGAGGAAAAACTAGCAATCCAAAAACGGAATGAGGGATTGATACAAATGCTTTTAACCGCATGTATTCATACCAAATTTTGGTATTTTTCTGTGATTGGTCAGAATACAATTAGAATCAAATCGGCGTGTTTTGATTGGTTTTCATTAATTAAATAAACGTCCGGTTTCTTTCCTGAATCCTGATAGCGTGGGAAATATTATTATGCTGTGTTGACATTCATCCTGTGAAACTCTGTAATATTTATGTACGAGTCAAATCCAACCGCGATCAGCCCCCCCCCGGGCAACCCCCGGGCATTTGACTCAAGATCAGCTCCGTATAGGCGGGAATTTGACGCAGGTTTAATCCGCCCGGTAGGGCATTTGACCATTTACAACAAATTGGTCAGCGGTTGTTCCCATAAAGTATGTACACTCTAGCGCTTCGAAGTTTTTAAAATTGCTTTTCTGAGCGACAAATATTGAATATGCCGTTATTCAAAGTTTGGAACAAAGAAAAAATCATTCGGAAAGCTGTTCTCGCAAATTCTTTTGTAGAATTTATTTCAAAAGGTGAGTTTTTCATATTTATATTTTCTATAGTTTATATTTTATATAAAAATTTGGGTTTATTAAAAAGACAAAAATCGCGCCAAAATCGCGCCAAAAACTGACAAAAGCCGTCAAAAATTACCGACAAAAGCCGACAAGAACGGGGGAAAGAAAAATTAAGACCAACGTCAGTGAAATTTTAACAGTTGACACAGAAAGAAATTTTTGAAAGTGCTTAATTATCGAGACTATTTCTAGGCACTGTCCACATGTGTACGTTTTCATGAGAGACTTTTTCATTCATTTTCTCCTTTATACGTCCACAACGCAAACGCTGATTCAGCGTTTTCAAAATTCTCCCTTTACACCGAAATAGAGACTTTTCGAGACTTTCGAAAACGAGTTTGAAAGTGGAGACTTTCTAGAACGGTGCGTTATCGTGTGGACGGGCGAAAATATAAACTTTTGAAAACGGTGTTGGTGTATTATCGGTTAATATTGATCGACGGAAATGACGCGCAAGCTATTTTTACTTTAATAATACTCAACAAGAAGTAAACAACATGATCAGTGCAATTTTTAGATGTTTTTCTTTCGGATGTGGACGGGCGAATACGATACAAAAATGATCGTGTGGAAGAGAATTTTTGAGGCGTTTTCAGTTAAATGAAAACGGATTGATTTGAAAACGCATACGTGTGCACGTGGCAAATATTCAGAAACGACAAATTGAATTTGAAAAAATGCATAAATCGATTGGATTTGGTCAGTAAATTCTTATCATAACAGAATTTTTTATTATAATATTAATGTAGGTTTTTTGTCGGCTTTTTGACGTTTTTTGTTGACTATTGTCGGCTTTTTTTTGACGGCTTTTGTCGGTTTTTGACGGCTTTGTCGGTTTTTGTCGGTAATTAGTATGGCCGCTTCTCAGCAACAGAACATGGCCACGGCCCACATGAGGTTTCATTGGTCAATCCAATGCTGTCAATGTTTTAATATTTATATTAATACTTGTTTTTATATATATTTATGTATATATATTCACCACATACTAGAAACAGGATCCACAAACATCATATTCATAATCTATTTATATGCTATAAAATATCCCTAATTTTATATGCACACAGGAAAAGAAAAGCTTGGGTTTTCTAATGAAGAGGAAGTAAATGTTTTTACTAACAATGATGGAACTCAGGTGGAAGAAGATATATTTTTGGAGTTTGACCCTACCACAATCTTTATAATGACCAGTGCAAAAGATCCTCCTGTTCTCCCTAGTTCAGAAGTCGACAAAGAGCAATCATTTTTTGCCTCTGCCTCTAGCGCAGTGGAAGGTATATTGTCTCCAATGTAAAACATGATGTTACTGTTTTAAACTAGAACATGAAATGTTTGTGGTTGCAAGTATAGTCTAGAATTATAGCATTTTTATTATATTTTGTAATAAATGTAATATATTGGACAAGTATTAACCTATCAGTATCGCTGTATGATTGTTTAGATCAGCCAAATTCCAACACACCAAAAGCACCAAAAAACCTAAGTGAGGAAATTATAAGAAAAAATTCGATGGTGTATGGGCTTAACAAAGAAAATGCTAAACTGACCACCTGGCATCAAGCTGTTAATGAAGCAGCCTATCGTCTGGCAAATGAAGATCCAGATCTGTTGTATAATCGAGCACAATTGAAGACAAATGCTGAGAATGAGGCTCGCAAAACCTATGTCTTTAAAAAACCATCGGGATCCCGCAGTGTTCACCTTGACGATATTAACAATAAACTGAAAAGACCTAAAATCAGTTCAAGCGAGCGGAATGACAAAATTTCGTCTCTATCTATCCAGATAAATTTAATAAAAAAGCAAATGTCATCAAAACAGCAACTTTGCAACAAAGCAAACACTGTGAAAGACTTTGCCCTGTGTGAAAGGCTCCAAGGAGAAATGCGAAGTCTGTTCAAAGAGAAAGATAGTCTGGAAAGTCAGCTTAAGATCTTGCAAATAAAGGCAAGAAAAAGTAATTGGTATGAGAAAAAGAGAAAGCCTTCTTTGCCACCTCCTGAACTCCCTGGAAATTCAACATCTGGATCAGTAGATATCAGAACTCTGTTAACAAACATGCAAAAGTCCACAGAAAGCACATCTACATCTCATTTACCTTCAGAAAAGCAAGCACAATATTCCACTGAACCATTGAATGTACAGAATGAAGATGACGTGGTAGAAGTTTCGGTTACCATTCTTTCAAATGAAGAAGATCAAGATGTGATGAGTCCTTCAGATAAGGAAAGCACCGTTAATGAGACCAGAGATGGTACATTGTCATCTACTTGTGCTGTCTCTTCATCCTTGCCAAGCAACATACCAGATTATACTGTCAATAAAGAAGGGGAACATAGTATCACAGTTCCAGTTTCCACTCCTGATGAAGAAATACCAAGCAGCCCGCCTAGCAAAACTACTTCTAACAACGATGAATGTTCTCCCAGTTACACATGTCAACCTTTTTTCTTGTAGATGGTCCTCGGATTGAGAATTTTAATCAGGGGGCCAGGATCAGCGAATCAACTAAAAAGTGTGTTTTAATTTTAAGAGCACAAGAACAAACTGCTCTGGAAAATTTTATAACAGAAGAAATCTCAGGACATAAAATAAGGATAAGCAATTTTGAAGGACTTGACCTTGGTGACTACAAACTTGCTAAAGCAGAGAACTGCCGCCAATATCATGCATTCTGTAAAAGTGGTTGCAAAGAAATGATAAACGTGGCAGCCACAGTTACTAGTGAGAAGTGTGTTCCCTTGCCTGTTTTGTGGCGAAAATGTTTCCCGTCAATATCTTATGATTGCGAAAAGGCACAGAGACGGCTCCTGCGTATGCCAGTTGCATGCATTAAACTCCAAAATGGTGTAGTTGTAGTCGAGAAAAGTAAAACTAATTCCTACAGTCATGTTCTTTCGGACATTTCTCAAATGCACAAAATGATGCCTTTAATGAGTATAAATATTAACAAGGACGTTCCTTTGGATAAAGAATCCTGCCAAGATTTGCTCAGTTCAGCAACCGCTACGTCCGAGATACAAAGAATAAAGCATGTAATTGCGAGTACCCATAACCTTTCACAACGCCAAGCACAGAGTGTAGGTATACGAAATCTACGGAAAAGAGCGATACAAGTCGAGGAGGCTACGAAAACTGTGAGAAATATCCGAAGCAAGCATAAATATTTTGCAAAAGTTGAGCAAAGGGCGTTTCTGGACTCGCAATGTATTGATTCTCACCAGTTTCTCTCAAGTGATTCAGACAGTTCGGATGGTGATTCTGACGATGAAGATACCATCATTGAAGTTGGCAAAGAACCTCGGCAAGGCTCGTTTATACTTGTATCTATGGATATCGAAGAAACATTATTGGCAAATGAAAACGATGATTCACAAACTGAGCATAACGAATCCCCCGAAAGCGAGCCTGATAAAGATGTGAAAGCCAGCACAACTGTTGCACTTCGGATTCTCAAAGAATTGGAATACAATTGGTTTGCTTTGGTCGCTAATTTGGAGCCAGAATTTAGTTGCCAGGGTTACACCCAAGAAGATTTTGATAACTTTTTGGTGGGCTTTGCAAGCCAGCTACAAAATCTTGGACTGAGTGATGAAGAATTCAATTTGACTGAGCAATCAAGAGTAGCTTACCTAACCGAAATGTTATCAAAAGAAGAACGATCCGAAATAATAGTTGATGAAAACACCGAAAATGACCTTGAAAACAATGAAGAAGTCTTAAATATTGATGAAGAGTCAATTCACCTGCAATTACGTCGCATTAAAGATAAAGCAAGAAAGAGAGCTCGAGCTGAAATAGAAGCAAGTGGTCTTTTTAAGAAAGCGGGTAGTGACCGAACTGATGCCATCATTAAACGACATCCTGATGTTGGGGAAATAATGGAAAAAATTGTTGCCGAAGCAGATGTTGGGGCTGACAAGTGGCGGCGAACTGGTGTATACACTTTTTCGGGAGACACTAAGAAAGAAAAGAGAATTACATTCAGAGGACTTGCAGAGAAGCTCAGCAACCACTATAATGAAAAAATAAGCTACGGAACAGTAGTACAATTGTGCATCCCCAGAAACAAACGGAGATTGTCTAGCAAACGATATAAGGGAGTTGCGAACATCAAATATCAAAAAGCAAGAAAAGGCTTTAACCTCAAATATAATCCCGACACAAAGTGGAGTCGTTCGTTTTACAAGTGCTTGGACAGGCTTCAAAAAGACGGACAGCATATTCTTTTGCTTAATCGTGACGATCAAGCGGGATTTCGTTTAGATTCAACATACACTCATAAAAGTACCCCATCACTTAACGTTGGTTCTCCAAGTTTAACAACACACACCGACTTTCTTAACAAGCACCCAACCCAACTCCAAACCACCAGTTATAATTTTTCTTCAACTTCAACCACCAGTGAGATTTGTTGTGGAGTAGTTAAAGCATCTGCTATTCATGAGAAAAGCCCATCTCAACACGGTGCCGACTTGATGATGTTAATACAGAAGGTTCCGGAACTTGCGCCCGTATTTTACAAAGCAAACGGAGACGTGAAAGATATAGACTGCATACGGTAGATGGAGGAGCAGACGAGGGACCATCTCATGTTGAAGTGCAGTTTCTCTGGACTGAACGCCATTTTCATCATTCTACAAGAGTGACGCTGGTAACGACACGGTCAAGTGGTGACAGCTTTTTGAATAGAGTAGAACTGCAGAATGGCTGTTTGGCGAGAGGGCACAACAATCTTTTTATACCTTCAACAAGATGTGGCGAACCGTATAACGATGCAGGGGATTTTGACGAGACGAAACATGGCGAAAACATGGAGGCAGCTTTGCAACAATACATAGAGAGAGTCAGCGGAACACCATGTATGAGGACTACTATATCATTATATAGAGGAGTTACTGATCACGATGTCATAAAACGAAGGAGCAAACTTCTTGTTTTTCTAAGAGGGTCGGCCACAAGCAAACAGAATCTAAAGAAAGAAGACCCAGAAACCTACAAATACTTCAGCAAAGTGTGGAGAATTCGCAACAATCACATGGATTGCTCTCTTCCAAGCAAATATGTCTTTTTTCTGAAATGTTGTGGAAAATCCGACTGTCCTCATCCACTTTGTTCAGGTATTAATACTAGCATGCTTTAAAATAAGTATGTTAAATGGAGGTCATTTTGTTAAAAATATTTAAGCATGTTCAAATTAACAGTAGGTGTTGGATCTGTTGTAGTTTTTGGGTTTAAAGAAAAACAGTTCTTTTGGAAAAATCAAAGTTTAAACAGCAGTCATTTAATTATCTTTTTATTTTTGCAGGAAAAGATAAAAACGATTCAACAGACTATTCTCTGGAAACCCTTTAAAAGGCTATTTTGCACCTGCCGAAAACCTGAAGGAAAGGGGTAAATATTTAATGCGTCTTCATTTTCATTTTTGGTCCTGGAATCTGTGTATGATCATGTTTTGTTGCGACATGGTATACTGTACTGTACTACTATATTTGAATGAAAATAATGCATAATAAAGGAAAATGAAATACGAATAAGAAAATAAGAAAACAGGAATAGGAAAACAAATGTATAATATATTCAGCATTGTTCTTATGTTTAATAAAGTAACATTGTTCGTTAAGTTTTTTATATATAAGATGTCCTTAAATACAGTACAATCAAGCAACACCAATTCTGAATAGTGGTTTATATTCTGTTGTTCTCTGATAGGATGATGATTTCTTGTGACCAGTGTGGAGAATGGTTTCACATTAGTTGTATTGGTGTCACTGAAGAAGATGCTGCTAAGATGGAGGATGATGACAAGACATATCACTGCCAGAAATGCAAAGAGGGTAAGAAAATGAATAAAAATTTTACCCATGACTATGTTCAAATTTTTAGTCCTAATCTTATTGATCTTTATACGTGTAGGTCCTTCTAAACGTCGTGAAGATTTAATCTCGACATGGTTCCCTAAAGGGCCGTCTTTCGAATTCTTTCCACTGCCAATGATCGACAATACAAGACCTTGGGGAAGTGAATGCAAAGATTGCAAAGGAAAATGTCTGGGACACTACATCACAGATATGGATCAACTGTTGCAATTGCACAGCAGTGCCAAGATAGTGAGGGCCATGCCACCATCGGCTGTAATTGAGGAAGCATTTTCGAAAACGCCCAACCTAACAGATTTTGAAGATCTTGCGAAGAAGTGCTGCCTGTCACATGAGGATGTTCAAATGTGGTGGGATCATCTTCGTCAGGTCGCAATCAACAGAGCTAAAGGAGTTGAAAAGGCAAAGGCTACACGTTTAAAGAAAAAGAAGAAATGAGTGACCTTTTTATAATTATGTTGTGTTCGGGGTTAATATAAAAAAATATATCATGGTTGAGTCGGTTTTCTTTGATGTACCGCGGGATATAACCAACTTATCTCCCGTGAATTAATAATTAGATGAAACTTGTCGACAAAACTAAAAAAATCTTGATCGAAAGTCTGCGAAATTTACGAAAGCTTTTTTGAAAACCTCCACAACAATGATATAAGTCGGTTATACACCTCGAACTTGGGATATAAGTCATATATTTGCCCTCGGGGCCTTCGGCCAACGCCCAACCTAACAAAAAAAAAATATATAGAGAATATTACATGGTTGCGCGGAAATATGGAATTTATTTCGAGTGTTGAAGAGAATATTGCTCACGAGTGAGCAATATTCTCTTCAACACGAGAAATAAATTCCATATTTCCAAGAAACCATGTAATATTCTGTTTATTTTATAAACAAATTATTACAACATGTTCTCTGATTGGTCAAACATATTTCGTACGCGGTTTTTGATTGCTTGCAAAAATGATATTTTCACACGTAAAAATATCGTATTTTTTACGTGTGTTTAAATACGATTTTTCTCAGTGGCCAAAAACTCTATATAACTGCACTTATGTTTATGTAATAAATTACTTATATCCCGCGATCTCGGTATATTAAACCTATACATATATGTTTAATATTTAAAAAAAGTTGTGATGACCATATATTTTTAGAGTTTTGTTGTCGTACACCACAATTTCTCTCATCTTTAATCGGAAAAACACTTTTTAATTTAATTTTAAACAAAATTCCAGAACCATGTACCCTTATAGCAGGGCATTTGACTGTGGTTTCTGCCTGTACGGCCGGGCATTTGACTATTTATTTTTTCAAAAGTCAAATTCCCTGGGGGTTGCCCGGGGGGGGGCTGATCGCGGTTGGATTTGACTCGTACATTATCATTATATGAAACGTTGTGTTTTTGTCTGATTTAAATCAATTCTGTATCGAAATGATCACTTGAATCTGGCGAATCGAACGCTGTAGGTTTCGTCTACTTAAAATGTGAAGATCAGACGTTATACGAGAAAATGCGAAGCGATTAAAGCGACTCGTCTTTAAAATCAAAGGACATGGCTTCAAGATCTATTCGACGTTTACCCGGTGATTTAATGATTTTATGTCCATTAAACCGATGTAATTTCGTAACAGATATGTTTCGTATACCTTGCCG
Organism: Chrysogorgia sp. JL179-B06; assembly: GCA_035772405.1. Classification (NCBI taxonomy): domain Eukaryota; kingdom Metazoa; phylum Cnidaria; class Anthozoa; order Scleralcyonacea; family Chrysogorgiidae; genus Chrysogorgia; species Chrysogorgia sp. JL179-B06. The sequence continues at coordinate 1,311,739 of JAYKKM010000216.1, forward strand.
CTGATTTTTATATAAGTTTTGACACACGATTGCCGTGTTTAGTGTTTACATTTATACATTTCGACTGCGTGATTTTTCTTTGTCCCCTCATCAATCTTGCTACAACTGCTCCGTCACAGTTCTGGCCCAACTCTACGCAACTACATTACTTCTAAAAGTTTCTCATCAGTAACCGAAGTAAACGCCTGGAAGTGCAAATTTTCGGAATAAGCTGGTATATAAGCCAAAACCAGTGGGTAAAACCGCCAGAACGTCTTCACCACAACAGATTAGTCTTCTTATGCGCACTCTTGTTGTTCTGGTTTAAGTGATTGAACATGATTTTATTTAAAAATTATTTACCGAGTTCTTCGGCTGTCCATTCCGTCTTCATGATTGATCTCTCACGTCTTCATGATTGATCTCTCATCTGTGTATGATCTTCACATTTTAAGTAGACGAAACCTACAGCGTTCGAATCGCCAGATTCAAGTGATCATTTCGATACAGAATTGATTTTAATCAGACAAAAACACGTTTCATATAAATAATGATAAATATTACAGAGTTTCACGGGATGAATGTCAACACCGCATAATAATATTTCCCTGTTCTTCGGCTGTTCATTCCGTCTTCATGATTGATCTCTCATCTGTGTATGATCTTGGAGAGAATATTTGCAATGATTTGCGGGTTTACAGGTCTCGGTAAACTTTTCCAACTACGATTCATTGCCAATAAAACGAAAGTCTGAACTTCCGGCGTATTTTGATTGGCTAGATTTAAAGTGGGTGTGTCAAAGGGAGGAAAGCCACTCAACCAACATTTGTATCAGGCGTTTCTTTTCTCCCCTCCCTCCCCTCTCCCTTTTCCCCTCCCTTTCCCCTCCCCCTCCCCTCCCTTCCCCTCCCCTCCGCCCCAGAAACGCATGATCGCAGGTTAAGATTCGGCATTCCAGACAACACAGGTAATGAGAGTTACCCGCGGTGAGGGCCACCGCAACGTTGGACGTAATAACAGGCCTCCCCTTGCATTGTCTGCATGCAGTCTTGGAGAGTTCACACGGGAATTAACCATGCATGCGCAGAACACCGCGACTGCCATCACGACCTCGGCACGACCACGCAATTACCTGCAGGAGCAGTGTTGTGCTTGAGGTGTTCTATGATAACGAAGGGATTTCAACTCACGGATATGACATAAAAATAATACCTTAACTAGATTCACTTTCATGTTTTTTTTTGGGTTTTGTTTTTTTAATACATAAACAATGCAAAAATACAGGAGGCGGGGACACCATGCACAACAGTTTGCACCCACACCCTTTAAGCGGTTGCTATTAATAGCTCAAAATGCGGACAAACAAACCAAATTTGATTGCAAATGAGCTATTTTCTTTTGTTATGGCCGCAATAATTATGGGTAAATGCGGACAAACATGGGTACTGACGTCATCTCGAAAAAGTGCTATTACTGTGGCCCATAAGTTAAACAGAGAGAAAAATACATAAACTAGTAACAGCACTGCATGAAAAGGCGTGGATTAGATTGCGCGGCGTGTATATTTATATATATATATATTATATATATATATATATATATATATATATTTATATATACCACCACTATATATACAGAACTCGTGACTAGGCTCTCGGCAACGGCTTCCGTAGCTCAGTGGTCAGAGCACTGCACTAGCATTATATATATATATATATGGGGATTGTCTGGTGTCAGTCATGGACATCAGGGGATATTGGAATATATTTACAGGAACCACTGTGACTTTTAGTTTTTCTTAGTTGATTTGACAATAAGTTGTCCAATATATAATATATGCACAAATAATTTTATGCATTTACGAGAGACCCCAACCCTAATACTAACCCTAATACTAACCCCAACCCATGCTAATATATTTGGAGCCCTCATGAAATTATAACGAAGAGACGTGCATGTTTATGAATTAATTTCCTCGTGCTCATGAATACATCATACCAGAAACCTTCCCTGATTGGTTAAATAACTTCGGTGCGCGGGAAAAGCAATCTAAAAATAACCTAACTTGTAAAAATGCTGTGACAACAGGCTCCCTTCTGATATTTTGAGCAAGATATCATATTTTTGCTTGAAAAGGATCACGGTGTACAAGTCGCTATCCTTTGATGGTGACTTCAACCCGCAATCATTCACCTTACAATAGTTCAACATTGTTGAAATTACATTTATATTACACACGTTGTAATAATAAGCCAGACAACCTGCAATCACCTAAAAGGTGCTTTTCACCAGGGCTTTGTAAAACTAGAAATATTACAGTTAATTAAAAGTAGGTTAATTATATTTCAAAAACTCATTAATAATTCATGATGAAAAGACAAAGGAAATCAGTGACATGATGGCAGTTTTAAATGTGATAAAAAATCATCCATATTTACATAAACTTTATCTTTGATTTTCTCGGCTTAGACAACATTGATTTTCAAAATTACTACGCCAATGAACTTGTTAAATAGTTCGTTTTTACAGCCCGTGTTTTAGCAGATCTAAAACACTGCTGCTCGTTTATATTAAACAGTACATATATATATAGTGAGTCAGTGACTGCCCCAACCGGGAATCGAACCCTGGTCTCCGAATCAACGTTTCCGCGCTCTGACCTTTGAGCTAATGAGACACGGTAAGAACAGTCAGTGATTTTTCCATATACATATAAAATTCGCCGCTTTCACTTAACACCAACAGGCAGACATCGCATCTAACCATAATGTGGAGAAAGGCCTCTCGAAGCGTACTTCCCAATGTAGCGAAGCGATACACAACTTCTTGTATATTATTAAAGCCCTCTGTATACAAGAAGTTGTGTATCGCTTCGCTACTTTGGGAAGTGCGCTCGAGAGGCCTTTCTCCACATTATGGTTAGATGCGATGTCTGCCTGTTGGTGTTAAGTGAAAGCGGCGAATTTAATATGTATATGGAAAAATTACTGACTGTTCTGACCGTGTCTCATTAGCTCAAAGGTCAGAGCGCCGAAACGTTGATTCGGACACCAGGGTTCGATTCCCGGTTGGGGAAGTCACTTTTTCCATATATCAATTAATTATTATTCAAAAATTCATTAATATTCATTAACCAAATTGTCCAATCACATTTCCGTATTTAGTCACGCGCAAGGCTTTTATACCTGATAAAATCCATGAATACTAATCAGCATGAAAATTATATAAAGTCTCTACGAACTTTATATAAAATTCCTGCTAATTTGCATTTCATACATCAACC